>OZ022590.1:4631254-4815247 GCA_963669155.1 Arbacia lixula | reverse complement strand
CCCATTGCATTATCAAATTGATTATACCTTACATGAAAATGTACATAATATAAATTCATACACAACATTGTTGTGTTGGATTTGGGTAATTTGCGCGTTTCCCAAGTTTTTTAAAAATCTGCTCTAACCGAGCTAAAATACAGATCCATCGGTAATTTTAATTTTTCTACATTTTCAAAAGTTAAGGATCGTGCATTTCCATTGGATGATATTTCGCTGTAAATTTAGCAAAAATCGATGTGTATTTTCACTTGATATTTTGCTGCAATTACAGCGAAACTGGGCAGGTATCTTGGTATTTCGCTGTAATTACAGCAAAACTGGGCAGGTGTCTTGGTATTTTGCTGTTATTACAGCAAAACTGGGTTGGTGTCTTGGTATTTCGCTGTAATTACAGCAAAACTGGGCTGGTGTCTTGGTATTTCACTGTAATTACAGCAAAACTGGGCTGGTGTCTTGGTATTTCACTGTAATTACAGCAAAACTGGGCTGGTGTCTTGGTATTTCGCTGTAATTACAGGAAAACTGGGCTGGTGTCTTGAGTTGATATTTTGCTGTAATTACATGCAGTGAAACTGTTTCGGTGTGTTTCATCGATATTCAGCTTTAACTACAGCGAACGTGGACATGTGTCTTATTGAAATTTCGCTGTATTTACAGTATAAGTGGGCATGTGTCTTTTATTGAATTATACAGCGAAACTGGGAAGGTCTCTTGATTTTATACTTTAGTGTAATATTATGTAATATCTTGCAGAATAATGAAGCAAATTTCTGTCTTGTTGCATGGGTGATGCAACATAACACATGTGATACAACATACATGTAGTGTGTCATAAAAGCAAATTGTAAACATTATCAACATTACTTTAATAGTTTAGAATCATGTTTGGGAACACATTCTCACTGACTGTTGCATGTCCATATCATGGGATATCCCACCCCCTCCCCCAAACACACACACGCACGCACACACACAACACACAAACAAACAAACACACACACAACAACAACAACAGCAGCAACATCAACAACAGACAAAAACAATGGCAAAAATAACAAAGGAAGACAAAAATTTTAAGGCACCATTTTTTCTTTAAATAATGACAACAAAAAGATATACATGTACATACAAAGGTAGCGTTCATGTTTAGTTCTCTATTGAAGTTACCTTTTTTTCAAATCAGATTTGGGACAGAAAAAAAAAATAGTGATATGTATTACTCATATCACATTTAGAAGGAAAAAAAATGAAAATTGCGTATGATAAAACAAGTACATGTATTATGTATCCTGGGTGGTGTTTCACCAAGCTGTTCCTAAGATATGAACGACATTATGCACGACTGGTGACCCCTTCTTTTGCTAAATCACACTCTCAGTTATTTTGAATCAGATGTTGAAATCTGATGTTTATAACTGAAAATTCTTGTCGTTAACAAGTGTCTGAAAACAAAGCTTATGATTTTTCAAATTTGATTAGGATTTGGGGGAATGAAATCCCAATATGCTAAAACAGGAACATAGTGTGGTATTGCATTTAGTACGAGTCATTTTTAGTACAAGTATTTTGTCACTTCATATAGTTTCATAACTACTACAAGTAAATGGACAGTAATAGTTAATCTATTTACAATCTTGCCACATACATGATTCACTATCAATTAAGGTGGTCAAGGACATATATGAAAAGCAACACAATGTTTATGAACAATATCCAGAGCCGCAAGGCTCACTCTAAACCCTACTGTTTTACTCCTTCCTTTTTAGATGGACTTATGATACTGGTTTTACATAATGATTTATATACGATTTATAATGATTTATATAATGCATGATTTATCTTTTCCATCCATGAACAATTATCAACACACACCTAGAAAGAATGGACATTCATGATAACAAACTGGTTGTGACTAACACCATTACTTTATTACACTGGACATTATGATACATGTATTAAGTTTTAAATGATGAACAGAAATTTATTTATTTGAAGTCTGCACATATGTTGCACAGTGTGCAGAAATAGTATCAATTGTTTCAGCAAAACTTTACTTTCATGAATGCAGTTGTATTTCCACTGGAGCTGGCTATTGTTGTTAGGATTTTGAGAACATTTGAGACTCGTTTAACTTTAACATTTACATTACTCAGAGGTTGTATTAGATGTATTGGATTGGACGCTACTGTACAGATAGCGAATATTGCATGTTTCTTTATGCAAGTGATATGCAAATAGGGACAATCAGGTGGTATAGAGAATGATGCAGCTAAATTAGATGTTTGATAACCCCAGGCAATCTCAAACCAGGTGTCAAGTCAAAAACTTGGCACACACTTTCTTTTGCAATGGTGACTTGCCTGGGGTTACCATTTGCTCTAACATCAGGCCTCCATAATGTATTTTTCTTTCCATTGTACAGGTCAATGGTGATATTCTCACCATTGACCCCAACAACACAACCCACTTTCTTCACGGCAGTGAGCACCATCTTTCCCGGTGTTATGTGTTGCTCATTTCCTTGTGCTGACTGGCCTCTCTTGTTGATCTGCACAAGAATGAAAGCGGAGCAAAAAAAGAAATACATCAGTATTATTATGCCATTGCTCCGCTTATGTTTGTTGATATTTTGAGTCGTCTGTTTTCGGTAGTCTGATGCTTTGATTGCGCAATTATCACAAATCATTTATCAAAATACCCAAAATATTGGGCAGTGTGGCTACACTCACTGATGTAAATTTCTCACCTACGTAAGCACTCAACCATGATACTCATTTAAAGAGGCAGGGTTAATAGGTTACTAGGCCTTACATGCACAGTCATGACAACAAAAATGATACTTCTCTGAAATTTGGGTTTAAACAAGGAAGTGTAGATCACACATCTGTTAGGATTAAAAATCTTACCACTGTCTGACCGTACCTCATGAAAAAACAATGGACACAAGAACTGGTTAACATTTCTTTCACTGTTCTGCAAACTCAATATGTTTTAAATTGAATTTTGCTTGTTTAGTCATAGCTTTACTCTGGTGATAATCAAGGATCATTTCTCGTACATTGAGAGGGGATCAAAGAATAACAAGAATCTCAATGTGTTAATCTAAACAATGAATTTGTAAACTAAACATTACCATCACAGCATCTCCTCTGAGCAAAGTATACAAACATCATGTTCCAAATGCTCCTCCCCACAGAAACAGTTGAGACACATTGTTACAAATCTGATATCCTGTTCTCTGCCTCATCATAAACTGGTTGGATAGTATGTACAAGTTGAAATTAAAAGTACACCACATTGTTATCAGTAGAGCAAGTATTTTACAATGTATTTCACTGAATACGTATGGGAGGTCATTATTATTACGAATATCTTATGGTGTGCTGGTGTCGTAAGGGAAATATGTGTTTGATTTAAATTACAAGGCTTCCTTATTTATCATACAGCAAAATGTTCCATGGGTTTCAGATGGTACATGTACGCTCTTTTAGGGATGCGTCAATGTGCTGGTATTGTTAATCAATTCATCTATTCCATTATATTTTGGGTAACCATTGGTGAAATCTTTAACATACATATATGAGTTCAACTGTATCTGTCTGAATTCTGACATAAAGCAAACAGAAAGTTTGTACATTCCTGCATGAATCCTCAATAACAATTTGAGTACTTACATGGGGAGCACGCCGTTCCCTCTCAAGAAAAGGCGTTAGCACAGTTGGACCAGCAACCACTGCCATCTCCTCATCCTCACTGATGTCAGCTGCGTGCTGCTTCAAGATGTCAGGAGCCCAAACACTGTCTGGGATGCCATCTGTTGGGTTGTTGAAGAATGAGCTCCACCAGTCGTGTTGGTCAGAATCTAGATGGTGAGCTCCAGAGTTTATAGTGCGCTGCACCATGTCTAGATTCTGCCGCTCGTATGTGGGCTCCCTCAAGGCTGGCATCCCAGGTGGCAGCTTCATGCTCCCATTCACATCAGAGATGAAGACTTTGTGCTGCTGATCATAAGTGGCTGGTAGCCACTCCTTATCTTGGGTCCACTGCTTATAATGTAGCAGCACATGTTTCTGGCTTCCTGGTGACCAGGTCAACCTGAAAAATAAGCGTGAAATCAAACATCAAAGTGATTTGACATACACTGACTTAGAGGAAAATGGTTTGGTATGGAAACTGATTCTCCACTAATCTTTTAAATAATATGACTTGATGTTACTCACCTCCACTTCCTTTTCATAAGTATCAAAGACAATTTAAAAAGGTCCATCTTCATTTTGCATTTCATGCACAAGGCATCAAATACATTGTACATGCTTGTACAAAACAACATAAACACAGCACAAGAAATGGACATGTCTCATCTGTAACCCTAAGAACTAGTATATACTTCATTTATTCAAACGGTTAGTTACATTTGTTAAAATCTATTCTTTTCAAGGACTTACACATTGATAACAGCAAAGCTGGAGACCCTTGTCCAATACATGTATTTATTTCTGCAGTGAAGCAACAGTGAAAGAAAGTATCTATCCCTATAAGTGCCATATCCGGAGACGTAGGCGATCATGGCATGTCACAAATCTCTGTTCCTAGCTGTTTGAATCAGTTCCACTTCCTTTTGCAATCCATGCATTCAGACTGGTCATCCAATTCATTTGTTTCCTTCCTTCCCCCTCTTTCCCTCTATCTTTCCTGTCAATGCTCAATTTTCAAGACCATCGTTTCTAATTATATGTCCTACAAAACTCTTTTGCCTCGTTCTTTTCTCTATAACCAGCTTATATAAATTATAAGCCCCCAAAATGAAATCAACCTATGAATACATGTGACTAGCTTTCTTCTTACATCCTGATTCATAAAATGAATTACCTGAATGCATGCTGTGCTGAATGCTGACTGAGTGGGGCAAGGAAGGGCTCCAACCATGATTTGATGTCAAACACTCTGCCAAGTCTGGTTGCTCTGCTTGTAGTGTTTGCCATGGAGGTTTCAATGACTGTCAACAGTTCTGGCAGGGTCCTGGCACTTTCACGCTTGAGGGCACGAGAAATGCAGCTGAAACGCTGGTCAATGTCTTCATGAGTATGACCCACCATCAAAAATGACATCTGGACCTGTAAAAAAAGTACCGGTATGTAATAATTTTTTTTTGTTAAAGAACTTAGTAAGAATATGGGACAGATATATGAGAACCTGAGATCAAGTTTATAGCAATTGAGGTTGCTGACTGCAATCTGTTGCAATCAAATACAGACAGCTCAATGCATGCATTTGATTGAGGTCTCTGACTGCAATTGATTAAAGTCAGAAAGTCACTCACACACTATACATATCCTCTTTACCATCATTAGCAAAAATAGTAATATGTGAGCAGCCAATAGCTTGTATATTCTATAATCCGCATACCGATCGTTTTCACCTGGCACTCCATTATAAATGTTGTATGGTATTGATAACAATTGTTGCAAAAATATTTTTAAAAATGTACAAACCACAAAATGCAGATTCAAATTTCTTTAAAAGTATACTGACATGAATAGATATATTGGTCTGCATGCTCGTTTACCTCCTTGAATATGTGTGCAGCAACCAGGAACGCCATGAACCCAATGAAGTAGCGGTTCTTGTTCTCCCTCCAGCAGTTGTCCAGCTGAATGTAGAGGGTCGGGGGAAGTACGCCATCATCACTCACTTGGCACAATGTAGCAAGGAGGCAATTAATGACCATGCTGGAGTCATGGCCATCTTCTAGTGACACGTAAGCATGGAAGGATCGCCCGTGGACCAGACAACCCTCAATATGTGGTTGAAGCCTGTATTTGTCACAGTCCTTCAGACAAAGGAGTACAAGAAATCGCAATGAACACAGTAATATTCTGTATGTATATTTCCAACAGATTTGTTGTTTTGTGCAGAAATGTGTATTTGTCAGAATTAACCTGTCTTCCATAAGGAATTTAACATCACTGATGAATTTATGTCACACTAATCAGTAACATTTTAACAGGGTAAATAGCTTCTTCCCTAGCCTCCAGGGATCCTACAATTACAATTATCCTGATCAACACGTTTGTTTTCGAAGCTGAATGAGAAAATCTCTTTATTCATTTGCTCATCAACCTCATTATCTGAATTTTTGTATTGCAAATGTATCCAGATGTGGACTTTAGTACTCTTACCTTAGGAGCTGACCATCCTTTGAAATGAGGGAGATACGTTTTGGCCTGATCCATCCCATCCATAATTATGCTCAGCTTCCCCTTTTGATCCTGCACCGCCTCTTCTCTCCTCTCATAATACAATTTCCGCTCCAACCTATATAAATCCAAGAACGAGCATGAACAACCCGTAAATAAGAGAATCTGTGCAAGGTATCTGAAAGTCATGTATTTTCCCCCAGTACATGTACATCATTTTGTATTTCCTGAATTGTCATGTACACATATGAAGATGTTCAATCCTGAATAAGAATAAAATGTCTTGGCATTCAACCAAAATCCAGCTAACAATCAAGATAAATCTTATGAAACAGTGGCTACTTGTAATTCCTCATGATTTACTTATAAATCGTGAATATATCTAACATTTGAATATATCTTACATACCACTGTCGCTGCAGGTGTTCGTCTCGTTCCCTTACAAGATTTTCTCTGGTTAGAGGGTCAGACGTCTTGGAAATGACCTCTTTCGCCAGAATACAGATATTGCACTTTGTCATCCTCGTTATCTGTGGAAGGACATAAAAATGAATGAATATATGCATACAGACATATACAAATACCCCTGCCTCTGTTTCATTTACACACATGGTGCTATGATAAGCAAACATAAATTGACAGATGTGATGATTAACTGGAAATAAGTATATCAAAATGCTTTTATATGTAACCTGTATTATATAGCAGATGTAGCATGAATGTTGATATTAATAATGTACAACTCACTCCCCTCAAATATTTTTTAATTTTTGTACAATTCAAAACATACCTTAGGGAAGGAGACGTGCATGAAATGTTTGTGCCAAATCCTTCCAAAATGCGACCTGGAAATCTTGCTAATGTTGTCTCTCGATGCCAAGAATTTGTGGTAGATGTCTCCTATCCCAGTACAACAGGGCAGGAATATCCGTCCGCTTTGTGGGCATGTGTCTCCCATTCTCTTGATGTACTGCTCCATGAACCCAATTGCTGCCATACCTTATGTACATATAAAAAAAAAATGTTAGCTCATAAACATTGTACAGGATCAGCATGTAGGCTTACTTGATGGAGAATTACTATTACTAAACAGCGTGCAGTGTTATTTTCAGAGAATACACCTCTTTGTTGTTTCTCACCATGAAGTAAATTAGATAATCAAACAGCATATGCATAAGGAGATAATGCTCTTAACAAGTATGACTTCTCCCAAACTCCTCTGGAAATTTTGATGCAAATTACTGTGTGAGAAGAGCTCCATTTTACTTTCTTCTCGCAACATCAAATGTCAAAGGGTGCTCAATGCATCCAGCAACACATAGTGTACTGCCATTACTAAGTACATGTATAATGCCATATTACAGGTATTATTGTTCTCTCTCTCTCTCTCTCTCTCTCTCTCTATTTTTCCTATTCATAAAAATTGTCTTACCGTTGGTGTCTCTTCCACTGACAAATGTTGAGCATGGATTAAAAACTCTCCCATTTTTCAGAAGCGCAAGAGCACGATAGAACGAATTCCTCGAAATCTTCATGAATTGGCACCAAGCATGTCTGAAATAAAAGTAATAGAGAGATGACACATTCATTACAAATCAAGCTGTAATCAATTGATATTGAAATATGAATTGATCTTGCAATTTTTGGTCATAAAATGAGCATGCAGAACAAAAGTTAAATGTATTTTATAATCTTAGTGAGTGCACATGTATACTTTCGAGTAGATATACACTTTGTCAAAATGAACTTAAGAGAGCAGTGTCATTTCCTCAATAAACTAGAAGTGCAAAATTTGCACTTTAAATACATTCAATTCACATAAGTTTACCTTCGATGTTTTCAGATCACTTGTACTCAGATATGTCATGATGTACTTATTATCCTATGTACAGACATGGCATAAGGGTATGTGCTTTTTATTAAATGTCATTGACCTTTGACTTTTTACGTTGTACGAAATTATAAACAATGTAATGTGACTGCACAGAATACCTGCAGATAAGTTCTCCGTTTATGACGAACTGTCTGCAGTCTGTCTGAAGTGCCATGCTCTGCATCAGTTCAATTATCTTGACCTGTCTGCCACTCCCCTCTTTCACCTCAAACAGTCGTGTCCTCCACATCAACGCAGTTTGAACGTCCATTTTGCGTAAGCAGCCATTTCCACAATGACATTTCATGCTCAGATCACCTTCTATTCTTGCAGGATCAAGATAATTTTCTTTCCGAGTTTTTTTCTCCATGACTGTTTAACAAGATCCCAACCTATTAAAAAAAGTGATTTGAAAGACACAATTTAGGTAAGAAAAGCAGTTGATTTTTAGTACATATCATGAATGTTGAAGCGAAATTTACACATTATTAGAAAAATCTCATCAGCATCACCACTCTGATAACCACATAACAAGTATCCAAGGTTTGTAAATGATCACATTAGAAAAATGCAACCGCGGTTATTGGCTGATATATCACCTACCCACCCCCCCCCCCCTCAAAAAAAAACACATTGTCATAATATTTCGTCCATATATACCAGTGAAAATAGATACTTTACTTTCATAATCTTCACGTTCTCAATATATATTGAGAATGGCATGTTATACAGATGATGAAAGAGGAAGGGAAAATAATAGCATGACACACACTCAAATTAACGAATGAAAGAAATAACAATGGGAAGAAGCAAAAGAAACAATGAAAAACATGTTGTGAACGGGAGAAATCAAGGTTAAAACAAAAACAAAGACAATGTTTGAAATGATGAATATGAAATGAAACCAATGGAAAAAATGACATATTGAAAGGGCCATGATAAAAAGGAACACAAAACATTTGCATAAATGAATTAGTGTGATTGAAACTTAAAGGATAGAAGAGAACACGTAAAAGAATGAAGTGACAAAATAGTAAAAAGGACATCCAAATGGAAAGAAAAATGCAAGACACAAATGAATGAAAGAAAATAAGACAGAAGGGTAGAGAAAAGTAAATTAAAAAAAACACAAAGAATCATAACAAAAACAAATGAAAAATCAAAAAGAGAAGAGTGGGAATAATGAATACAGATAAAAACAGGAAAAAAAATGAATACTTAAATTGACAAGGAATAGCAAGAAAAGGGATACAAAGGAAGAAAAGAGTAAGAAAAACCTGAATAAAGCTGACAGAGCCGAAAAACAGAGCCGACAATATGTACAAGATTTTGGGAACCTAGCGCAAACATAGCACGCCCAGTACTCGGGGCCCAGTACCATCAAGCTCGATGGTCGATCGACCGCTTCTATTTCCTACGACGCTGCTCAACATGCACACCCCCGTGTTTGGCACGCGCTAAAGAGATTAGGCCACGAACGTATGAATCTAGTCTACTTTCTAAACGTATTTTATCAGCCTGAATTCGTGTACTCAGCGCGCGACGGAACTCAGCGATCGCGCGATCCCCCGGAGTTCCTTCGCGCGTTTTTTTTGTACACGAATTCGGGCTGTTAAATAGTCTAGAACCTAGACTAGTGTGAATCACGCTGCCGGACAGTTTGGTTTACACATGGTGCAGGGAGGTGTTCCCTGCATGGTGTAAGCAGGAAGGTGGAGTCGTCATGACGAGTAGTTTATTCTAGCCCTTTGACAAGACATTGTGGATGTGGGTTGTCCCTCACGCCTTGTAGCCTCTGAGCAGTACTTTTGTATCCCGTACGCCTAGAAAAGACTAATTATGATGCCTTGCACTGACCAGGAAGGTGTTAGAACTGGAGTCAGCACGAAGCATAATTTATTTCCTACACCAGTCGCGTTCATTGATAGCACAATAGAATATTTGACGCATTTATGGGTTCTTTGATCCAGTGAACAACCGACAAGCGAATTTTGGATGCATTTAGAGGAATATATATTTTGTATGCGCAGAAGATTTCAGAACCACTTCATGAACTGAAGTGCATGTGCAGTTGTAGTACATCTTATAAAGATACGATTCTGTGTATTTCAGATTATATTGTTGCTTCGTTTTGGGGATAAAAGGAGAATACTGTAGAAAACATGCCAGAGAAATGCCTCCATATCGTACATTAAGCAATCCAATCATATTTCCTTAAAAATATCTTGTAAATCGTTTATTGAGTGTTTTATCTTCCATGGAAACAAGCTCATTTTCGTGTCCGGAGGTGTCCAAAAAAGTTACGGACCAAATTCTTTCTCCAATTTTTCCAAAATTTCCCCTCGCTCACCCCAAAATTAATTCACAGTGTGTGTAAAAAGATCACCTAAGAGCTCCTAGCGAAGGCTTAACGGTTGACATATTTCTCAAAAGAGATTTTCTTTTGTTATTCCGAGGAAGGCACAACCTAATTAGAAATACAGCTAATTGTTTAAAACACCTGAATGTCTTGAATTTTAATGAGGCGGCGGTCATCATAGATCAAAGGAAATCTATCCGAGCACAGTCCATCCATGATAGGTCCATGCACTGACCGAACCAAACTAATTATATATTCAGGACAACGCTTATGAATAGTTATAGATAGGTCACGTCTGTATGCCAATTATGGCGTTAGTTTATGAATAATTCATATTAATACCCAGGTTATCGTCCAACCCACGTTACAAATGCGTTTCGGATCGTACATTATGTGAATGTGTAGGTATTGTTTGAAAACGTAGCTACGCCGAATTTATAGAAAGAATTGAAAATAATGAGATGTTCTGTTATCATGTTTAGTTATTTTACGTAGACAGTTTGGTTATTCTAAATTTTAAAAAGAGATATTTGTTATGAAATACAACGCTTCACAAGTCTACTGTTACCGCGCTGTTCAAATGAACGAATCCATGCCGATCGCCTACAGTCGCGTCGTCCATGTGCGTTGGTCTATCGCGCGCTCCAAAACGATTGTGATTGGTGGCCACCAAAAGGAATAAGAAATTCGATGCAGAATCGGGTCTGCGCCCCTCGCCTGCTCTGTCACTGGGGTTAGCGCGGTTAGTCTCGTTCCAGGCGCTAGTGGGGTATTGCGCTGACGGGGTCAAAGGCTTAATTTATTCCTACACCAGTCGCGTTCATTGACAGCACAGAAGTATATTTGACGCGTTGGGTTCTTTGACCCAGTGACGATCGCCGCCAAATATGCAAGACAAATTTTGGATGCATTGAGAGAAATTGCGCAGAAGATTTCAGAACTACTTCATGAAGTGAGCTGCATTTGCAGTAGTACACCTTGTAATGATACGATTATGTGAATTTTAGATATTGTTGCTTCGTTTTTGTGAGAATACTGTGGAAAACATGTCAGAGAAATCGTTTATTGAGTGTTTCACCTTCCATGGAAACAACCTCCATTTCATGTCCGGAGATTTCCGAAAAAGTTACGAACCAAATTCTTTCTACAATCTTATCAAAGTTTCCCTTCGCCCGCCCAAAACTAATTCCCACCGTGAGTAATAAAATCAGCTATGAGTATGAATTCCCAGCGAAAGCTGAACGGTAGACTTATTTTTCAAACCAGATTTTCTTTTGTTAGTCAGTGGAAGGCACAGGCTAATTAGAAATACAGCGTATTGCTTGAAAAACCTGAATGTCTTGACTTTTTATGAGGCGGCGGTCATCAAAGATCAAAGGAAGTCTATCCGAGCGCAGTCCATCCATGATAGGTCCATAGTTTGATAAAGGATTACGAGGCGTAGCTAAGCTTCATACTTGGTTTGAGCAGAGAGGTGGGACAGAGGTACAATGTGTGTGTACTTTCGGAGATACTTTTCATACCTCGCTCAGTTCATTATGATGGAAACCCCACGGATATTATGTGCGTGTCTTTAAAGTTCGCATCCAAATATTAAATATATTACATTGGGGTTTCTTAGTCTAGTTTTTAAAGCTTTTTTCACTAACAATTCTTAGCCCCGTACTAGTTTTTAAACCCGACTAAAGAAATCCACGATGCTCCCACTCGAAATCATTAGCCACGAGTGGGAACATCGTGGATTTCCTAAGTCGGGTTTAAGAAATAATACGGGACTAAGAAATGCCAGATTAAAAAGCTTCACGAAAAAAATCCGGGGCTAAACCCAATGTAAAAAGGGTATGAGAGTCCCCGGTATGATCATTGCTGCTTGCTCTACCCACATAGTTTTATAACAATTTGTTTTGACAACATGCTATTAAGAAGTGACACTTCGGCGCTTTAAAATAGCTGGAAATAATTCGGATGGAATGACAAAATCTTTCAACCCGCTCAATCACTATTTTCAATCGCTTTTGACTTTCAAAATCAACTGATTTACCCGTGCAAGTTATTGATATTAATGCTAAGTTCTGAAGCTTGATGTAAAACTTGGGTTAACAAGATAATGGATCATATAGGTCATATAATCACGCTAGTCCTATTTCTTCTTTATCCATAAGGAAAAGTAATATGATTATTGAAAAGTACAGTCATAACATACCTAACTCGAAAACTTTATCATACCGGTCACCAATATGCATACTATGAATCAACTTCGTACTTACCGCGCAAGGCAATAATGCTGTGAGGGGACAGTCTTCAGCGATGACCACACCATGCGAGCTGCGGGGCCTGGCGGCGGCGATATGAGGGTTGTGATGCGATGAGATGCCCCTTCCGCCTCCGAGATGAAGTAGAGAATATATACGAAGCGAAATGTCTGTCGATTGAATTTCCCGCGCGCTTGGATCAATTTACTTTGAGCCAACCAATCCAGAGGTTTCGAGTCCAGCGGCCTCCCCATAGAGCCTTGGTGCTTGTGCGCCTGCGCGTATCAAAGCTAGCAGCCGTTGACCATCCAAGTATAAAATGCTTTTTAACCTATTTAAGTAAATGACAACTTAAAGTTGTTATTAAGTACGGTTTTATTTCTGTGGGAAATTGCGTGCTTTTGATACCCGCCCTTGATCTGTTGTTTCACATATGACCTGTAAGAGCCCCCTGATGACACATTGTTTTTGTTGTAGCTCGAAGAAAAACAATAAATAGACATATCAATATGGTTATGGCAATAAGCATAATAGTAGTAACGAGCTAGAACTGATGATTACAAGTGTGTACTTGGCTATATAAATCGGACAAGTAATGACACTTGCAAGGTGTGTGTCACCAAGGATGGTTTCACCTGAACATTTATATTGATGTGTGTTTTCGTGTTGCTTGTATTAAGCAAGACAATGGGCATACAAGAGCGATCTATCGAGAAACCTGCCACGGCCAAAGGCCGGTGCAATGAGAAGAAATGTAGGCTGGGGGTGACAGATTTGTCTCGATCAATATTGTGGTTTCTGTGACTGTTCTCTTCTCTTTAGACATATTACTCATTTTTTAAATCACGAGAAGAGTTTGATAAGTAACGAGAAGCAAATCATGATTGTTGAAAGTGCTTCTTTGCATAAACGATTATCACACAGGGATGACATGCCCGTTGTGCGAGCGGGAAAGCGGTGCGGATGATTTAGGCGGGTTCGACAGAGAATGTTGAGGGTGGAGGAGGAACTGGTGCGTGTGACTTCTCAGAAAGGTGATGGGGGGGGGGGGGGGGGGGGGTTGTAGGGTGATGGTTATCATGACGAGCGTTAAAGACAGCCAGTCCCTTTTTCAGATCACCACAAAACCATCGAAACAGTGGCCAAACATATAGAGAAGTGTTAGCAAGCTCTATATTCACAATTTGAAACTGATACGTAGTGTAAAATTCAAATAATGCACGTAAACAACGTCTGATTAATAGTCTTTACCTCAGGCTCTTAGCAGTTTGTGTTGAAATATCTGCTTTATTGATTAATCTGGTTATTAAATTATGAAACGCATTATGAAAAACATTGTTCTATGGAAGGAATCATCTCCAAAGTTTGGTAGTTACTCATAAAATTAGGATTTCACACACGCATAATAACCACATAGATACTGTAACAAAGACTAATACTTTTTTCGTGGTACGAAAAAAGTCGGTTTGAAATTTAACGGCTGAAATTTTTTACATATAGAGAAAGATTCAACATGCTATATTCTTAGAAATGGTCTTGAATCACACTTTCTTCAATTTCCGATCGTGATAGACGATTTCAAATTTTAAGCTTGCAAAAGGGACGGACAATCTTCAAATGGAGGTAGCGTATGGTACAATGCAATGAATAGACATGGTCTGTGCTGTTTAGGTGCTCATACAATAATTGTTATTGTTACGTGTTTTTCATTTGAGACGTAGACGTACATACTACAACGATGTTGACAGATATGTAAATGTGGTTTCAGAACTACATTTCTTCAGTCATTCCGATGATTATTTCGAAGGCGTAACATAGTGTAACAACCTAGCTAAGAGTCGAACTCTAGCTCTCAACCCAAACTAGACTCTCTTCTCAACTCAAAGCTAAAAATGAAATAAAGTGACTCTAATTTTGTCTATGTAGGTGCATCTTATGAAGCTCTCCTTTGAGAAGGGGGGATGGGGAAACAAATAGGTGGTAAGATAAAAAAAAAAAAAAAAAGCACACACACACACATATATAGAAAGATAAGAGGAAAATTGCAGTCCCAGGAAAGAGAGAGAGAGAGAGAGAGAGAGAGAGATGTAAACAATAATAGAGTAATTGCATGTTGGTTTCACAAAACACAATTACCTCACACCTTCCTTCCTCCTTAGTCGTGTTAATACCCCCACAGGAATTTAAATGGGAGGGGAGCCTTATTTCCAAACAAAGGGGGGTGTTGTAAAGTAGTTATCTGTCATTACCCACTCCCACCACTTGTAAAGAACAAGTAATTACCCTTTCCTTCACCACACCTTAAGTCTTCTAACCATTCTTCAATTAGTTTTGTGCAACGAGCTGTATATTCATCTGTGTTATTTCACATTAAGTGTACGCTTTTGTAAAAATGGATTTTCCATATTTTGGTCCAATTTTAACATTCACTGTACAACCAGTTTTGTTTGATGGTCCTTAACATGAATAACCTACAGTTGAGATTTCATAACATTTCAAATATTACTCCTGTTAATTTACAGCATTTTAGGGTATTCTTTTTAACAGAAAATGGATTCTCATTTCACATTAAAAAAAAGTTCACTAATATCCTTGATGTATTCAATGAGAGTAGTATTGAATATTAATATTACTCTATAAGTACAATCAATACTTCACATTGTGAAACCTATTTGATGAAATTTAACCCATAAATGTGGAACTTATGAATGTCTTTGTAAAATGTATCTTTTCGTTAAATTTAAAGACCGTGTCCTCTCTTGAACAATTAAGTCACCAGCAGTGAATTAAATTGATAAATATGTGCCAAAACTTAACTAATTCAATCTTCAGAATAGTTGTAATTAAAAACATATGACAAAGTGATGGATATATTTTGTTACATAGTTATTTTGACCAATCTATTTTCCGTTAAAAGTGTGTCCTCTCCAGGACAGGCAACTTTTTGATATTATTAAGCAATGTGGAATTTGACATCTATTTTTGTGATACAAAAATTATTGTATGCTTCAATTCAACATAATGAGATTTTATTTCCTCTTTAAATTCTTATGGATAGTAAGTATTTCACACTAGTGCAATGTTTAACATGTCCTCTCCAGAACAAAGGTTCCATATTCTAAAACAATGCACAAAGGTTACAGCTCGATATTCCGAAGCCTCGTTTATTCCGAGGGTTCGTTATTCCGAGGGTTCGTTATTCCGAAGGTTCGTAATTCCGAAACACATAAATTGCCTATACCTCGATGCTCGTTAGTCAAAAAAACGAAAAACGGTTCGTTAATCCGAGCATTTTTGGCGTAATGCCGAAGGTTTGTTAATCCATAAAATAAAGCTGGGTTCGTTATTCCGAAAACGAAATAAGGTTCGTTACTCTGAAGGTTCGTTAATCCGAAATCCGAAAACGAAATAAGGTTCGTTACTTTGAAGGTTTGTTAACGAACCTCCGGAATAACGAACCTTCGGAGCATTCGAACTTTCGGAATAACGAGCCTTCGGAATAACGAGTGCTTCCCGCAATTTTAAAACACCCTACTTTGATATTCAAGAAAAATAATGTGATATTGTTTGTTACTGTGTATCTAACAAAATTCAATGATCATGGCAATTATTTACTACCCTGGTAAACAATTCGCTTTTACCTTTACGTAGTTCATGGAGAGAACAAATATTTTAACACATGGTGGCATTTACAATTTGGTCACTTGTATCTACAGCTAAATATTGATTTCATTGTAGGTAATTGAATCCTGAACACCTTGGCAGTTCACTTAAAGTTAAAGTCAATTGGAGGCTGGGATCACAAACCAAGGAACTTAACAAAACAGACAAAAATTGCTGTGGAAAAACTAATGGAACTAGCAAAAATGCAATGTTTGTCAGAGACATGAAGACCGGCCGGTCGCGGCCGCTCAACCAGCAAGATTCAAACAAGACTTGAAGAATGATGCCGCCCAAAAGAGAAAGACATAACGGATGCAATAAAATTCCACAGAAGCTATGTTTTCTTTGTTTTAATGTGGACACTATTTCCACTGATATTCAAACGGGTATACATGTACTTATGCATGTTCGAACCGATAATATTGGCATGTATTGCCATTTTCGAATTGATTCACTGTGTTGTTGTATGTATGGTCAGTGTGTTGCTGGATTCGATTTTATGATGAGGGGATTTTAACAAACAGAATATTCGTATTTTAACGGATGTTTTTCCTATGGGTTGATTAAATTTATTAAGAATTTAGTAATGTGTAGTTTGACCACCACCATCCCTGCATGCATGCAATAGGTTTATTGTACAGAGTAGTACGAACACACCTCCCTTAGAAGTTAGGACAAAGAGATTGTGTTTAGAGTGTTTATCTGCTGCGGTCAGAACCCTCGGTTCCCTGTCTTTATCGTTATTATACCTCATAACATGTCAGAGAACAGAAACAACACTGACTCTGAATAGAGAAAGGTTGTTCTGGGGAGAAGATGACTTTTTGATAGTTTGGAGGGCGAAACCTGGCCAAGTGAGGAAAAGAGAGAAAGAGAGGGAAAGTATGCAGAACCAGTTACAAATGTTTAAGCCCTTCATTGCCAGGTAGAATACTACCATTGTGCATTAATGTGCTTGAACACCATTCAACAACGGTAAAGTACAGGAAAGAGTTAAGACGATGACTCAGATGGAAGTCAGAATAACATGTTTCGTTGACTTGCTCCCGGTATGGACAAGGAGATAACACAGATACCAGTTCTGAATAGAAAGAAGCAAAACGAGGAGAAACGAGTTAGGATTAGATGTATTTATTGGGCGGCTTCTTCGTTCGGGAGCGCATCGTTTATCATTGTCCATTGTGGTAAACTTTCTCGGAGCTCTGCGGTGTCAGAAAGTTTATTTGCCGGCCGCGGTTGGTCGGGCGATTACCGGAAATACCACGAATATGTGACAAACAACAGACTTCGGGAAGAATAGTGTTTCGCTTTCATAGGGGGGGGGGGGGGGGGGGGGGAATCATTTGTTAACCTCTCAGCCCAATATATTCAAGGAGTGAACAGTTGAGCTGCTACAATCTATATCTTCAATGCCGCTTGTTCTCAGTAACTCAGCGAAAGCTGAAATGTATAGGAGTGTGTATGACCTATTATCCACGTGAATAACAATCGCATATGCATCATATTGATGAGAGCAGTTGCTAGTAGGAGGCGGCTTCTAAGCTGATAGAACGAATTTACGCGAGCTTTGAGAGTAGCCATTGAGATAAATAAATGCAACAAAAAAAGTAAGCCCCCCCCCCCCCCCTTTAAAGCAAAATAGCATATCTTATTGACCAACTTCTGTGTGATCATCACATTAATCCAATTAGTCATGCAAGAGTGAGCGTATTTTAAAGGCAAAAATGCCACTTTTCAAAAGTCACAAGGGTAATTTTTGGATTCTGTCACATTAATTTTTGATGAATTCTAATTCTGGTGAATGATATATGTCCTTTCATTGTTTATCATCCATCTCTCGAAGCACTAACACCTATCCCGACACTTAACCCATTGTTCTGGTTGAATGAGCATCAAATAAAAAATACTCATCCCTCTTGAGTTTGAAACTTTTAAAAACCCTTTATTTTGGTGAAAAAATAAAACTCTGGATATTTTGACAAAGACGTAACATAACATGTTATATAATCATGAGAAGTCATTTTCGTGTCATGGTTGAGTGAAAACACTTTAAAGAGAACATGCTGTTCTGGGAAGACAAAAAAGCCTTCAAAAGGTGATCGTGAGTAATCATCTTGCCAATGATCTTAGGTTCATGTATTGTTCATTTTAGAAACTTGCTGAAAGTGATTTGCCCTCAAACGATCCACATTTAGAGTAATTAGTGATTAAATCAAATTAAATTAAAATGTTCGGGCCGAACATTTTGCGGATTTGTGATTAAATCACTAATTACTCCAAATGTGGATCGTTTGAGGGCAAATCATCTTTTATGAAGTTTCTGAAATGGACAATACATTAATTAATGACCATTGGTAAGAAGATTGCTCACGATCATCTTTTGAAGGCTTTTTGACTTCCCATGACAGTATATGCCCTTTAAAGACAGCCAGTCCCTTTTTCAGATCACCACAAAACCATCGAAACATTGGCAAAACATAGAGAAGTGTTAGCAAGCTCTATATTCACAATTTGAAACTGATACGTAGTGTAAAATTCAAATAATGCACGAAAACAACGTCTGATTAATAGTCTTTACCTCAGGCTCTTAGCAGTTTGTGTTGAAATATCTGCTTTATTGATTAATCTGTTTATTAAATTATAAAACGCATTATGAAAAAATTGTTCTATGGAAGGAATCATCCCCAAAGTTTGGTAGTTACTCATAAAATTAGGATTTCACACACGCATAATAACCACATAGATAATGTAACAAAGGCTAATACTTTTTTCGTGGTACGAAAAAAGTCGGTTTGAAATTTAACGGCTGAATTTTTTACATATACAGAAAGCTTCAACATGCTATATTCTTAGAAATGGTCTTGAATCACACTTTCTTCAATTTACGATCGTGATAGACGATTTCAAATTTTAAGCTTGCAAAAGGGACGGACAATCTTTAAAGATCGTACAGAAAATGCCAAAATGTATTGCTAAAACGGCATGAACAATTACCCTTGTGACTTTTGAAAAGTGACATTTTCGCCTTTAAGATTTGCCCACTCATGCATGACTAACTAGATTAATGTGATTTTCACACATAAGTTAGTCAATAAGATAAGAAACAATCCTGCCAAATTATTTTGCCAAAACCTCTTTCATAAAAAGTTATGCTATTTGGCTTGGGGGGGGGGGGGGGGGGGGGGGTCTTACTTTTTTTGTTGTGTTTAGACTCTCAACATGTTATTTGATTATTAGACATTACAGTTTGAAATACAGAGTTAAAAAAGGATAAAGATTAGTGTTATATTGACACCACTTCTGATAAGGCTAGTTGCTCCGTTGAAATATTGAATTGTCACTCTTTTATCAAGTAGATATGTGTCATTTTGGTTTATCATTACTGATATACGAAATATGTACAGATGTAGAACATAGAATTAATTAAGTTACGAGTAATATACTTTATACGTTGAGGAGTCGTTGGAATTATAGTTAGATTTACATTGTGGTATGTAAGTGGAAGCGTGTAAACATAGCAAAGCAGTAAATCTGCTCAGAATAAAGGGTGTAAATGCAAGAAAATAGTCGCATTACTTATTTTGTATGTAAAATCGGTAAAAACTGGTAATATGTTGTCAAGACCGTTCTATGCTGATGACCACACCAACACTGACTGATCTTCGTTCTCCTTCCTCTTCTCAAATCTTATAGGTTTAACGCCCCACCCCACGTCGGGAGCGGGGTATCAGAATATCAGCAAGATATGATGATACAAGGATGTTTTAAGAAATGTATACCCATTTGAACGAGGTTTGGTTCCGCCACCTAATATGCATTACTTGCAGCTACTCTTACTGCATGAATTGCGTCATGGCCACCTGGACTTTATAAGAGGACATAAAGTAGATATTCCTAAACATGCATACATTTCAGCTTTCGTTGATGAATAGGTATATTTGTTACGAAGTGCTTGTTATGTAGTTAATGAGGACAAGGGAACACGGAATTTGATACTTTTCCAGATCAGTAGATGGAATTACTAGTATGGGCATGGCTAGGGCCGTTTTTGAAGTTACATGTACTTCTTTGAAAAGAACATTTCCGGACTGCAACTTGATATGATTTTGAGCGCCTTTTTCACCTTACCGTAACAATATTCCCCGATTAAATCTTTACACTGTAGACGCATTATTTTGGAGTATTTTTAATACTACAACTGCGCACGTATCTGGGGTGAGGACATTTCCCCCAAATTCATCTACGCATCCTATTTTGTTTATATATGAAATTCATGCAACATTTCTCTGGAGAATCGGCGAAATCTAACCTGTGATGAGAGAGAGAGAGAGAGCCTTTGTAACGACTAGAAGAATAATACAAGAGTCTGCATTTATTAAGCTTTTGATGGTACTCTATATAATTCAAAAATCCTTGATGATAATACCACAAATCCACTAACATTTTGGAGGGGTAGTATGCTTTACATGTATCTGAAGGTAGATGATGGTTAGTGTTGGTGAAATGTGATATAAGTTCATTAGCGTTATGAATTCAAGGTAAAACTAGCGTGATCGTTTTTTTTTTAATTCTTTGGGTCCAATCTTAGTTTAAAGAAACGTGCTCTTTCTCTCTCTCTTTCCATCTATTATTAGCTTCTTACGGAGAATTTGAAAAAACACAGCAAAACAGTAAGCCCCCCCCCCCCCCCCTAAGCAAAATGGCACAACTTTTTGTCGAAGAGGTTTTGGACAAAATAATTTTGCACGATTGTCCCCTAACTTCTGTGTGAAAATCACATTAATCCAATGAGTCAAAAGTGTTTCAAAGGTAAAGTCACAAAAGTAATTGATAATGCCATTTTAACAATACATTTTGGTATTTCTTGTGCGATTTTTAAAGTGTTTTCACTCAACTATGACACGAAAATGACCTCTTATGCTTACATAACAGGTCATGTCACATCTTTGCCAAAATATTCAGAGTTTTATTTCTTCACCAAAATAAAGGCTTTTTAAAAGTTTCAAACTCAAGAGGGATGAGTATTTGTTAAACGGTGACCACTCAACCAGAACAATGGGTTAAGTGACGGGATAGGTGTTAGTGCATCGAGAGATGGATGATAAACATTGAAAGGACATAAATTATGCACAAGAAATGGAATTCATCAAAAATTCATACCACAGAATCCCCAATTACCCTTGTGACTTTTGAAAAGTGACATTTTTGCCTTTAAAATTTGCCCACTCATGCATGAATAATTTGATTAATGTGATTTTCACATATAAGTTAGTCAATATGTTGAGGAACAATCCTGCCAAATTATTTTGCCCAAAACCTCTTCGATGAAAAGCTATGCTTTTTTGCTTGGGGGGGGGGGGGGGGGGGGGGCTTACTTTTTTTGTTGTTTAGTTAAACCTAAAGAAGACCGAGCCAGAATGCTTCATGAAAAATACATAACCTAATTATTAATCAATGTAGTCATTTTATCAAACTAGAAATTTAAAACGAATGTTAGTTTGACACCGTTGTACAAAGTTGGATGAATAGTGCTGATAGAGGGCGTCGATGTAAAAATTAATAAACATTTTTTATGACGTAATTACATCACCATAATTAAACAAATGGCTTTCAAAATGCCACTTCCCTATTTAACATTGACGATAAAAAAAAATAGCACAGTGGATTGTCTGGTTGTCAATTTGCATCAAGCCCACATATTAAGGTTAAAATATGATGAAGGTCTGTTACTAGCTCGTACTTCATTGCTGGTAAGAAAACAACGATTTTTTTTTTCACACTCCCCCTCCCCCGCTCGTTAGAATTTATTTTGTTTTTAAACGGAGTCGATAAATAAAGCAATATCCTGATAGCTTTATATGTCTATACAGATAACTGTAAACCTGCTTTAATTACTTTTGCATGACAAGTCTTGGAGAGAGCATGCTCATAGAGCCTACTGCAGTCAGCCCAACATCAGTTTTTAGAATGGCCTACATTTTCTTTGTTATTACTAAATGGATGGAAGTTAAATGAATATCACAACAAGATATGTGTTGTAAAAGATGAGAAATTGTCTTTTTTGTCAATATGGTAGCAATTATTTCTGATATCAGAGGCATACTCCAAGTTGCTTTTCTCCCACAACTCGGGGTAAATCGCTCCGAAATACCTGTGAAGCGATCAGTTCCTGATGTCGACCTATCAACATCAGTAGCTAGAATGACCCACCTAGTCTTCAGTACTACTTGATACGCCAAATTGTGATAGATATCACAACAAGATATATGTTGTAAAAGATGACAATTTTTTGTCGATATGGTTTCGTGGATTTCTGATCTCTGAGGTAAACTCAGAGTTATTTTCTCCCACAACTCAGGGGAGAGCGCTCCTAAATACATGCAGTGCAGCTGCCGGTTCCTGATGTCGACCAATCAGCATCAGTTGTTAGAATGCTTTAGCTTTAGCATTCCTTGATGAATGAAACTTATCCAAACATCATAAAAGACAAAGGGTAATCTAAAATATGGACAATTTGTTGCTTGTTTGTCAAAAGAGTGGCGTGGATATATGAGTTAAGACACATGTACAATCGGAGTTACTTTGGTGTATGCCGAGAGCAATATCTTTTGAAGATATAAAAACAACGGTAGACCTATTTTGATACGATGTACGAATCATTCATACATTTTTTAATTAAGTCCTGACTCATCATTGTTTAATGAATAGGATAAGGGTGGGAACGTAAGCATTTCCGTTCTAGAGAGGCCTTGGTGTATATTTCTAACTGCGATATTTTTGAACGCTTTAGTTCATTTCCAACCACCTTTACTAATTTATTTTATTGTTACCAGTTCTAACAATGGGCCTAAACAGTTTCAGATTGAGATGATGTTTACGTTCTTGTATTCAGTGCCTGTGCATGTACAGTATGTATATAGCTATTGAGCGTCAACGATTTAATCGTCTCTTTTTTTCTCTCTCTCTTGTATTTTCCCCAATAACCAGGATAATGTCATTCGTCAGAGTTTTATTGCAAAACCAAAAATGTACAGTCACTGTATACAATCTAAACATGGGTATTGTGCATGTTTTATTTTTCAATATCGTAATAAGCTTGCTACATTAATTGTATGTCAAACTTTGGTACATGTCACAATTGTACGTCGAACCCATTTCAGCCTTCATGGCCTTCGGGCTGTGATGTTTAGTTTTAATAGAACCTTTCAAATCAATTGAATTCACGTTAACCCCACTTTTGTCTAATCCTAACGGTCTGATCAATGACTTCCAACATCACGGCGTGTGATTTGAAATGGACAAGAGTGTGATGTCCCTGTCGAACTTAACAAGATCACGTACGTCCACGTCCTCAACGTTTCAATCTACAATGTTCTTTTGACGCAATGTCACGTCGTTAGCTTTGAAATATCGTTACTATTATATAAAAATCCATTTTAAAATGATTTTACGATATGTTTCATTATCACCACTTAAGACATTTGCGCGATGTCGACATGACGTCGGCTTTGAGATATTGCAATTTGGTTGGAATTATTAAGTCGAGTTGACGTCAAATTACGACCAATTACCGACTTTTTTGACTGCCAACATAATTTCTGTTACAAGCACAATGTTGGCGCGACGTCAGTTTATCGACCGCGATCTCGCTGACGATTGCCGATATCGTCCCGACATCAGCTTGCTAGCTGGGAATATGTTTCTCTTACGGATATCTCACTCTGACTCACTTTCTACCTTTGAATTTGTCTTTTCCTCACACCGTCCTCTCTATAACTCAACCTTCCCCTGGTTTCCTCCAGCATTTGATCTTTGATATCCCCTTCCATTATTTATTTCCATCATTACGTCTCTCCCCATACTTTCTTCCACGCCACCAATCTTTACCTCACATTCTTAACATTGTGAGATCTTTTTAACATCGGCAGTCTGACTTCCAGAACCATCCTCTCCTATAGCATGTATAAACACAGTGTCATGTATATATTTTGATATAATAGTGTACAATTGTCTTAGTGATTATTAATTAAGATTTGTTATGATTAATCAACGCCCATGCTTAGCATGTTCATGTTTAAAAACATTGTTTAGGAACGCACAAATACAAATCAAAGATATTTCACATCTGGGCTGATATGCACGGTCATTGATGGAATATTAGTATCGATGTAACTCGAAAGTGCCCTTAACACATTTCTGAGACCGCGCTCATGAGCAATGTGATGATGATCCCACCACAAGTCCCTCTACAAGATATGCCAAGAAGTTTTAGGTATGGCATGAACACTGTCACTCCGTCATGTCCGTTGGTGATTGAAGGGAGAAAATGCTAGCACTTGCAATACATAACAGCTACAATCGCGAGTTCTTTGCTTAATCCGAATCAGGGGAGGGGGGGGGGGGGGGGGGGTGTTGGAGATCTCGGCAACCCAGCGACGTAGTCTTCAAGTGTGAAAGTAGATTTTCAATTGAAATTAAAATCGATTATCATTATGCATATGCACCTATGTTATTGTTGGGAAGTAATCGCTTTAGGCACAAAATGAGCAGAATTTGGGATGACATTGTCTTACGAAAATGAAAATTACACCCGTTCGTTGAGACTACGAATGTGTCGCAAAAATGTATTTTCGCACTATCGCGCGAAATGTTGAGCCCCCCCCCCCCCCCCCCCCCCCCCCTCCGCCGGTTTAACGTTAAGCCTTCCCAACAGAGTGGTCGGTGGGATAAGCAGAATGCATTCGGGATGTCCTTCCATCCGTATGGCTATCGTGTACGCAATAACTCGAGACCGAGGTTGGCTAGGTGCGAGGATGTGAGGTGCATAGACACAATGTCTGATAGCACAGACTATGTACTAATCCCATCCTTGGAGAGAAGCCAGAGGAGCCATGAAGTAAGAAGGGCGTAGTCTGTTACCAGACATATTTGGGAACAGACTGGGTTCATTTCATTTCATTCACCTCACAGCCTAGTACTTAGACTGGATAAGTATGTGACCATGGATGCAGGACGGCCCATGATGCGACCAGAACACGCCAATTAAGCTTGGGAAAAAAGTTATTATCATGATTGTAAATCATACTACGAGAACCAAGCCCCAGGCATCATGAGTCAACTTTGTCACATCACTTTATATCATGACATAGTACATTACTGTTGCTTTATACGCTTCACTGCTTTTCCCCTTTATTACATTGCGAAGAGACTGTTATACCAACATTATGAAGCCATTCATTACGAAAGGTTCCGATTAATTTGTACACGGCAGGATGTGGATGGACTAAATTGAACAATTAGGGCTCGAAGACACATTCCATGCAGTTGGAGCGTGTTTTATTTATTTCTCATGCATCTGAATCCTAAGACGGGGGATGTGCAACAGAAGGAGCCCATCGATCCCGCGTCCAAGAAAGTAACATATGCCAGACCTGGTGCGGTCGAGATAGGGCGCAGTAGCTACGCATCATTCATTTGTCAACAGTCAGAGGTCAATTGTTCGCGGATGCAAAAATATACCACAGATAAATCACCGTCGCCAGCATGGAGTTCTCCACAAGAAAATCTTCCTGCTTTACAATAACATGTGTTGTTAATCATATTTAAACACGCATGATCATGTTGATAATGTCGTGATGTAACGAACGTTGATTTAAATCAAAACGTTAACTTGATTTAACGTAGAGGCTTACATGTTAAACCAACTAACGTGCGTCGTGATATTAAGTTTTGGTTATTCTTCCAACATGAGCATGTGCATGTGTGGTTGGTCAAAAATCTGTCAGTTTCGCAAGGGGCCTCGCGCAATGGACCTGAGAAAACCGGGGACAACAATCCTCAACAGACAATCCCGAAAAAAAAAAACATCCGAAACTCTATGTTCCCCACCGGGAAGTTGTTTTCAACGTTAACACAATTAACACATTACAACACAAATCAGTGAAAAATGTGATAACATTTATAACTAGAACATGTGAGCGGCGAGATATTAAATACTCTTTTGAAATTTTCATTCGTTTTTCAGGCCTACTAAATTAGGGTTTAACAAGATATATTTTGTACATAGTACTTAAAACGAAATTGAGCCAAAGATCCGCGCTTTATCGAGTTGGCGTAATATCCAGTCGCACGTCGTATTGAAGCTCTTTTCGACAAAGCAGGGACAGCAGGGACTTGTTCCTGACAACTCCCTGGAAAAAGCAAGATTTACAAATGTAATAAACGACTCAGATCGAGAGCAGGATATCGTACCCAACAACATGCGGACAAGATGGCGGCGGGTCGTTCGCTTGTCCCAATGTAGCAACATGAATAAAGGAATGACGTCATTGCATTACGAAAACACCAACTTTGCGTTGAAATCATCTACTCTTCAAAATTGTTAACTCTAACAGTTCTTCAGTCAGACCACGTCCTGCTTTTCTCCACATAAACACAACTATCAATACAGGTCTCCTATCAATCTTGAAGGCTCCTCCAAATTATGATGAATACGATAGTTTGTTGTAATGATCAACAATTGGAACTAAAAGGAGTTCGGCGCTGATGTATTATCATATATGCAGATACACAACAAATCATCTTCCCTGCTATGATTGCCCTTGGACGCACTAGCTGGCTCTTGCTTGTGGTTGATTCATTTATTTTCATGTAAACCGATGTGAATATCATGATAGCATTTACATGTAACAATATGCTTGTATTACAGCAGTATACAATGTTGGTTACCAAAGGTAAAAATTCATGATTTTACTTAAATCATTGCTGTTTTGCACTTTGTATTCACATAGAAGTGATCTGCAATGCGGCGAAAATGTAACCGGTTGTTGTGCTGGGGTTATCAACATTTGGGAAGATTAAATGCTATATATTCCTTATTAAGCCCAAATTTCAATTTAGTAAACAATAAAAGGAAAAGGAAAATAACTATATTACTGATTATTTTAATTTTTAATTAATAAAAAAGGTCTAAATTAACAGCGGCATAATCTTCTTGGAGGAATTTTAAATAAGCAGTCGTCCCACAACTTAAAGAATACCGGGGTGGTATTCCTAGATTAGTTCTTTCTACCCGGTGCTTGAAGAAAAAAAAAACGCCAGTGCATAACTCCCAGGAAATACACAACATACGGAGATGAACGAGTACAACTTGGCAAGAAACTACTTTCTTGATAAGTTTATTCTACTGCGATATACGCCCAGAAATTACGCCAATAGCTCTTGAGATAGTAGCTCCTGAAATACCTTCTCTTTTATTCAACATTGTGTGCTTTCCAAATGAAACTTAACGCCTTTGCAGGAACCAGTGATTAAGTTTCGCTGTGTGGTCCCTTTAAACAAAACGAAGCAGGGATAGTGCGCAAATAAATTCGTACTTCAGGAATTTCAACCACACACACGCACAAAAAAAAAAAAAAAAAAAAAAATCCACCCCACCCTTGTCGCAAGAGTTGGTCATTGGACGCTGGACCTCGGTCCATGATTGGACAATAGTTGTCGTGATAGTCTCTACTCTCCATTTCTGCTCCGTTCAAATCTCGGGCTCACTCCTTGAAGTTGCTAAAGAGAAGCACACAGGTATCGACATGGCTGCTCGCGATATTCCGAAACTTGAACTCGCTCCATCTAATGAATGGTGGAGTCTACGAGGTGTTCCAGACTCGGACAAGTGTCGTGTCGTGATAATCAGAGCCAAAGAAACAACTTATCTAGCCGAGTATAAACCAGGTAAGATTCCTTAGGTTCTCAATGTATGTGTCTGTATCTGTGCTTACCTCTTATTTCATTAATTTGGTACTCTGCTTTTTTCATCGCCACCGAACGCATCAGCGGCCACTTTGAATACTTCAATCGCTCTACCCCTGATTTGAAAATGTAGTTGAATTTACTTTGGATAATGGAAGGAACTTGTAATCTAGATCCAATCGTTGTAATATCTACAGTTTTCCACATTTTGGTGGTAACATTTACCAATTAAAAGCGTTTGTCCTCAACAGATTGTGTACTAATAACTGCTATTTGGATAATAGTAAAACTCTCGATAACACCATGGGGTTGTATTCTGTCGGATAACTAACCAACTTACGGGGAAAGGCAGGAAGGAGCGTGATTATGTATTGGTAAATAGGCTTCTTTCTGTGCTCCAAATTGTTGAACATTTCTTGCTCATTCAACTCGTATTTTTTTTTTTTTTTATCTCAGTATGGATAATCTGTAGATCTATCCTTTTTGATCTCCCCGAGAGGCCGTGGCCTCCTGGGACATAGATAAACTCGACTGGGAAAGAAGATTATTTTAGTTTCACGCCAAGGCCCAGTGATAACGGATTACGTTACGGATAGTGCAAGGGAGTGGTTCGGATATAAACAAACGGGAACTAAAATCTCTAAAATTAAGACTACGACGGGGTCGGACGGTACGTTCGGCCAGTAAAATGTTCGGTGATGCAAAATAAGATCGTGTTTCTTTGTTAAATTTAACTTTAGAATTGACTGATGGCTGTGATGTAGTAGCTGATCTGGACGATACAGATGAAACATGCCTGAAGGTCAGTTTCTCATCGTCATCTTTATAACCTTATTTTGACTTAGCGTGAAAGACTGCGTAGTGCTCTAATACATGTATATGTTTTCCGTGATGAAGCGCAACCCTGCAGGTCTGTAATTTTGCAATAAGTTCAAGCATCGAAGAACAAGTCCTAAAGAAAGCTGTAACGCATACATTTTCTGTTAAATTTCCCTGTCCATCGTTCTCAAGTTCACATTGTTTTATTTTCCTTTTATTACTCTTTCATCGGATATCAATTATTTTGCAACAAAGATGCGCTATGGTGGGTTTTATTATTTTGCAATATCCCACTTATTCAATTCGCGCGTTCTGGCCTAACCTTTTCCGGCAATTCTCAGGGATCGCGCAGTCGCTTTGGTGAGTTGCGCTTTGTTCCGTTTCGCGCGGTGTGTATAAATTCGGGCTGATAAACTGCGACTCGAACCTAGACTAGCTGGACACTGACAAAAGTACAAAGAGCCGATTTTTCTGAGGCAACAGAGCGCGAGCGTCGAGCTCGAGGAAAGTTGCACAGTGTTTTTTTTTTTGGGCGAATTTGACTGCGCCATGTGGCGGGGTATTTCGCAGTGAAAAAAAAAAACACCGCTTAATGCTTCTTTTCCTTATTTCTTTCGTACTCATTCTTTTGGTGGTCCTCTACATTTACAGTATCCTCTGCCAACGCTCCGGGCACGCATCGCTGAGGCACGAGGTGGCATGCTTTCATGCTGTCAATTTGCTAGCACCTCTTCTTTCAATCTTTTCCCTATTGTTTTTACTCTGTTATTCACATTCTCTCATTTTCCATCACTATCAACAGATTCATTCGTCCCAATCTAATTCTTTGTGGTTTTTGTTTTCGGTTTGTTCATATCCCAATTAGCCTAACCCTATCAATGTTCTGATTAAGCTTTCGTTTCCAAATCGCTCGTTTTCTTTGGCCTTTGTCCACCTTTTTTTATTCATGGGCCAGGTTCGATTATATATTCACTTTGCCTTACTTGGAGGCTTATACAAATTATACATTAAATACTTCAGATTGGATTGTACTTTCACAGCTTGAGCATAAGTACAGGCATGTCTCATATCCTGCATGTAGCAATTTTAACAATGCTAAGTCAAAATCAACTATCATGAAATATGAAATAGGTGGACTTATTTAAGGATTTTATCCATCTTCAATTTCTCTTCATATACAGAAAATAAAACGATTTAAGAACGATTGATTCTTTTATGGTATCTACTTAATTTTGTTGTTCTTTTTTCAATGAAATATTATGCTGACATTTCTTGAAGGCAGAACAGGCCAGGCATAATTGAAACAAAAAACATGCTGAGGAATAACCGCATCATAGTCGAATGATGTCTTATTGTACTGGCTTTAAATAGTTCCAAGTAAAGTTTCCTCAGATTTTAATGTTGTACATGTTTTACTTTTCGATATTTTGCTTTTGCCTTTTTTCTGCTAATTGCATGAATATTATCATTATGTTGAGAACAAGAAAGATAAAAATAAATCATGTTCTTATGTTTTCTTTGTGACCCGTTATACAGCTCCTATTTTCAAATGGAAAAAGCATGCTGGCTCCATTGCAGAACTTTCAGGCATTCACTATTTTCACACAACATGTGATTGGACCTGTGCAATCAACCAAGGAGTTTGTGCAAAAATGGCGAGCCAATTTAACTGACAAAAATGACATGCCCCCCCCAGAAAAAACGAGGCCGGTACCACAAGTATAACGAAGAACATCAGTTATTAAACAGTCATCGGGAAAATATCAAAATGGGATATGTAGGGATCTTTTCAGTTGAGCTTGGTCAGTTGGTTACACCGGATCAATCAAGACTGGTCAGATTTCAAGATGAACAGTTCTTGAAAACTCTCACTGCTAGAATGATTGAAAAGAGCAGTTTGTGCATAGACACTGCTCCCCCTGTTGTCGGTCTTTTGGATAAAACTATCTGCCCTACTCCTGCTTCCTTTCGGCCCACTATGCTTAAAACCTGTCCCCTTGAAGTAATTGATGGCAATCATTCAGTCCTTGCACAAAAAAGTGCCCTTCAAACGACCCAAAACCCAATTTTCAAAACTCGAATGGTTGTCATTTATGCTGGGCTGAGTGATGAACAGGCACTATCACTTGGGGTGTCCAGAAATGATGATGCCTGTAAAGTGCTCAAGATGAGCAGTTGGCAGGAGATCCAGCTTTTCCGACGGGAGCTGTATGCAATGAATGCCACGCCTACCACTGAGGAGCCACCAAGCGTGACATCTCCGTACATTAACAGGCTCAAGAACATCCTCGGGATATACAAGGTTGGTCAATTTACCAATATAATCATCAAGTAACTATTTGCAAAAAAATATAGATATATATACTCTTAGAAAAATCTCTATATACATACGTTCAATAGTGCTCAATGAGGATGTATAACATGTCTTTGATTTTCTGGTATTCTCTTATTAAGGTTCTTCAGTTATCATGAATGATACTAATGGTTCATCACTGGATTGTGTATTTCAAATTTTGGAAATATACATGTATATTAAAATGTTGGCCTTCTTCATGTGTGGTGTGCTCTACTATGCTGTACCCAAATAAGATTGCTGAAGATGCAGTACGAAGACAGGAATGTTTGATGCAGCTATACTCATCAGTAATTTTAATTTCAATATGAGGTAAATAATGCATAATTGTGTCATTTAGAGTGAAGTGTACAGTATACCATGTCTGTAAAGCATTTTTACTGTTATGCATTTGTTTTTTCAATTGCAGAAGAGCCAAATCGACACAAAACGTCTTGCGATTAAAGTTGCAGCTCTCTCAAATAGATGTTTTGAGATCGTGGAAGAGTTGTTTGCTGAACACCCAAAGCTCAAGGCATTTAAATTTCAACCCCTACAAAAGCTGAATGAGGCAGAGACATTCCGATGTCTGCGAGTGTTTGTCAGCGAAGGGCACGAGGCATTCACTAAGGCATGCGGCATGACCAAACAAAAGAAAGAGCAAAGAAAGGTTTGTACATATATGATATTACACTTTAAGCTTCTTGAAATTTTATAGAATGTTGTCTTTTTCAGTGTGATTTTGTTTTGGAGCAGCATATGATATGGCTTTAGTGACAAGGCAATCCGGAATTGAAAGAAATGTGTTTACTTTCGAAAAAAATACTTCTGATAAAAAGCTACTATTGACAACACATAGGTCTACTTACGTGCAAAGTTTTTATTTCTGATTGTTTTCCCTATGATAAGCATTACATCTTTCTTCGATACAGAATCAACAGCAGGTGCTGATGACCATTGCAGAAGACCATGCAGAGATAGACATAGGTGGCGATAAGGTTCTCCTGCAAGATGTCGTCATAACGCTGAATGGCCACCCCCGGCAGTGGACATCAGAGGAGCTGTTCAGCGCTCTTTCGGGTAAAGAATGCGCCGCTAACTTGATATTGCTTATCTGTCTTGTAATGTGTCATTTGCCTCTCGAGTTGTCCCAATAGATGATATTAAAAACGTTTGTCAAGTTTGGTGTGCTTTAGAAAAAATCACACTGTAGATTACATGTTACTCATATCTTCTGTTTGTCTTTCTATCCATGTATCCATCACAATTGTCAATTCAGTTATCTGGATCTATTCAGCTAAATTTCTTTCTTTCCTTTATATTAATACCTTAGATGGATGTTATCATGGATGTATTTCTTAAAGCAACAATCAACGTTTTCATTTTTCGAACATAGCATGATATACATGTTCTTCAAACATTCTATTCATACTTATGCTATCTATATTCCTGTAAAATTGATTATCATCCAAAGCCACTTCGTCAGAATGTGCAGTCATTCACATGTTATGTAAAATTATGTGTTCTTATTTTTTTTATTTCTTACTGTGCACCTGCATCTGCCAGATTACATCCAGAAGGAGATGCCATATGAGAGTCGCGAGTCGTCCATATTGACTGGATCAGGTGATGAGGAAGAGGACATGGATGTTGACGATAATGACTCAAGTAAGACGTGTACCAGTATTTGATTAACATTTTAATCATTAGTATTCTTTTGCTTGCTAATTAAATCATGTTGTTGGTCGTGTTTTCAGACTGCCTGCCCGAAACCTTGTGACGATAAGAGCTATCGTGTGAAGGTACCAGATCATTGAAAAGTAAATGATTAAGTATTAATATAAGGTGTTATTAAGCACTAAATGCGTTGACCAACTCATCAATCACAACCTGCTAGAACAATCCAGAAGTGAGGTACAAAAATTTGATATTTCGTGAATGACACAAATGCAAACTCATTGCAAATGAGACGGTAGACTTCTCGTCAGTAAATCTGTTTGGATAACGTGGCCGATATTCTCAACAAGGAAGAATAGGGAATGGTTATAAAACAAACTTCTAAAATAAACACTTCACTCTGGTTTCAGATATATTGAATATAAATTTTAACAGTTAATAGAAGAAATATAAATAGAAGAAAATAAATAGTTACAACATTCATTTCTGCCCTACACGTGCCATGCTACTATCAGCATTCAGAGAGAATGAATATCCATTGAATCAGCGTGTAATGTGGCAACTCAACATTAAAAAATATATGTATACATGTGGAAAGATCATTTTTTGATGCAAAAGGAACAATACTTAATATCTGGCCGTCGGAGCCCAAAATATTTCATTTCAATTTAGTTTTGCATTGTTGTGTTAATCAGTGTAATCATGTACAAGTGCCAGTGTACTACACATTACACAACCCAAATTATTTAGTCAGTGAATTATACAAAGCACATCAAATTAATAATAAATCCATATATATCACTTTCTCAAACTTTAATAGATTCAAAGCATGCAGAACATGATGATGAATCTTCCATCTCTGATGCAGCAGGTATGTTAAGAGTAATGATGAGTTATTAGATAGCTTTAAAAAAAATGATTGTCACCATTTCAGTATTGTCACATCACATCAACTAAGATAAGTATGAATATACAATTATCAAGGTTGGTATACACGCGTGGGTAGCCACTATGTATTTACTGGAGATCAGTCAATATTTTGCTTGTAATGGGGCACAAACACAATATTAATAAGCCGGAAGTTTGTCACATTTTTAAGCAATTTGATGATTGGAGTGCATGTTGATCCGAAAAAGTAATCGACATACTGTATATGTAGGAAGGTGACCACCATTCCCACATAAATTAAGATAAATGTGACATCATGTAACAAATATTTCATGCTTGATTTTATCTTATTGCTTATCATTAAATTGTATATTTAAATCAATGTAATGTATGCTTGAGAGCCTTGGTACTGAATTCCATGCATTGATTAAGATGAACAATGTATTTGCCCATTATTTCTTTACTCCCAATGTTTTGAAATTCATATTGTAGATGGGGAAGGATGTGCAGAGAGCGAGTGTGATCCATATGAATTCAGAGAAGACCTGGGTAAGTTTATGACTGGTCAGCATTATGATATATTGGTGCCCTCTTATTGTGACGGCTATTGATATCATACTGTTAAAAGGTCATCACATTGACAAAAAGAACCCACTTTTCATCAATATTAATGTTTTTCAATGTTTTTCCACATGTGACTTGATTTAGGTCACTCCTTTTCAATTTTCTGTCCTTTTCCATTAAATCTTACTGTACCAGGCAGAGTGCTTGTCATGTGATTTGTGTACATTATTGGTGAAATAATACATAAATGGCATGTTAAGATTGAAGTAAAGGGTAATTGCTCTCTTCCTCTCTCTCTTTTCACATTGTAGGTGTTCTGCCAGAGGTGGAAGAGGCAACTCCTGCTTGTGACATTGGTGAATGCTCAGGTAAAGAACTTTACCGAACTACTTTGTATTAAAATAGAAAACGTGTATGGTAATCAACTTTTTTCCTTTTTTTTTTTTTTTTTTTTATCTTACCATGGACACTATAACCCCCCCCCCCCCCCCCATTTCCCTTCGCATCTCAGCAATGCAATGCACGGCCTCCACAACAATTGTGTCATCTGTACATAGCTTTCCAAATGCAATCTGTTCATAATCAATTAGTTATGGCATGCCATTTTTTATGGAGGAATACCGAAATAACAGCTATTTGTTGATAATGTGTTATGTTGAGATGATGATTGGCAGAGTGCTTGTGGGGATTTGTGTACATTATTGGTGAAATAAATAAATAAATGGCATGTAAAGATTGAAGTAAAGGGTCATTGCTCTCTTTCTCTCTCTCTCTCTTTTCACATTGTAGGTGTTCTGCCGGAGGTGGAAGATGCAACTCCTGCTTGTGACCTTGGTGAATGCTCAGGTAAAGAACTTTACTGAACTACTTTGTATTAAAATAGAAAACGTGTATGGTCATCAACTTTTTTCCTTTTTTTTTTTTTTTTATCTTACCATGGACACTATAACCCCCCCCCCCCCCCCCCCATTTCCCTTCGCATCTCAGCAATGCAATGCACGGCCTCCACAACAATTGTGTCATCTGTACATAGCTTTCCAAATGCAATCTGTTCATAATCAATTAGTTATGGCATGCCATTTTTTATGGAGGAATACCGAAATAACAGCTATTTGTTGATAATGTGTTATGTTGAGATGATGATTGGCAGAGTGCTTGTGGGGATTTGTGTACATTATTGGTGAAATAAATAAATAAATGGCATGTAAAGATTGAAGTAAAGGGCCATTGCTCTCTTTCTCTCTCTCTCTCTCTCTCTCTCTCTCTTTTCACATTGTAGGTGTTCTGCCGGAGGTGGAAGATGCAACTCCTGCTTGTGACCTTGGTGAATGCTCAGGTACGGAACCGTAACTACTTTGTATTAAAATAGAAAATGTGTATGGTCTCCAACTCTTTTCCTTTTCTTTCTTACCATAGACACTATTATTCCCCCCCCCCCTTCCCCTTCGCATCTTAGCAATGCAAGGCCTTCACAACAATTGGTGTATATGTCATCTGTAACATAATCTATGTAGCTTTCCAAATGCAATCTGTTCATAATCAATTAGTTATGGCATGCCATTTTTTATGGAGAAATACCGAAATAACAGCTATTTGTTGATAATGTGTAATGTCAAGATGTTGATTGGAAAGTGTTAATAGTGATAGGCATTCATGAACTCGGGAAGCATGCTCTGCTTCCCTTGAATGAAATAAGCAAGCATCAGAATACAACAACAGTCTACATGGACACTCATACAGAAGAGCTTTGACAAATTATCTGTTAGATCATACATTATCCATGATATGTTAAGCCCAAACTGTATACATGTACTGCAAAAGTAACTTTTATTAGAGGGTTACATATTTTCTTGTGTAAGCTCATCCTTACTTTAATGTAACATATCGTCATAGTGCCATTATTGGAGAACTATACTGATGCAATAAAATTAAATTGATCTAATGTTCAGATTATGTAGCTTGAATGTGTGTAGATTCAATGTATATTTTCCCTCTTATTTGCCCATTCTTACAGAATATACAATAAACCACAGCCTGAAGGACCTGCGCATTGGAGACAACATCATAATTAATCCCCCACAAAAGTCCTACAAAGAGGGGGAGCCATGGCTTGCAAGAGTTGTAGGCATCACCAAAAGAAAGGTTACATTTGAATTTTTTGCAGGGACGTACTCCACAGTATGGAGACTCGGTGTATTCTGCCACGATTCCATTGCAAGGTCCCGTGTGGAATGCATCGTGACGTGGAACGAGAAGCTACCAATGCCCAAGGAGATGGTCGCTGAATTGCGTGCCAAACTAGATGGGTAGAGTTTCTGATATTGGGTGCGTAGATAGTAGTAGATAATATCTAAATATGTTAAGCTTTACAGAAAAGTTATGAATTTTTGATGTTTTTTGATATGAAGAATTAAATGGTTGTAATTGTAATGATTTGCTGAAATAAAAGGTTCGCTGTAATTATGGCGAAATGTTAAGTTAAAACAGCTACCAAGTTACGCTATAACTACAGTAAAATATGAAGTTAAGACGCCCACCCAATTTCGCTGAAATTACAGCAAAATAGCAAGCCAAGGCTCCCCTGCCAATTTCGCTGAAATTACAGCAAAATATCAACCTATCTGATATTGAGTACACACTCAGGAGTAGGATGCTCTATTCTATAACAATTCCCATTAAAAACTAGTCTATCTGTGCCCTAACGGTATCAGGAAAGTATCGTACATGTATCACATATTCAGTACTCAACAATCAAGTGCAGAACAATGATGTTCCTTTGTTCTTCACAACAAATTTTTAACTTGGGCTACTTGTATTCTCACAAATAAACATATTGGCACAATGTGAAATATATCAGTTCATGTCTGCTTCACAATAAATAACGTTTCTTAGTGCCTACCAGATATTCCGTTGTAGATATTATCCAATATGTTTAGCTATACAGATGAGTTATTAATTCTGGATCTTTTTTAATATGAGGAATTAAATTGTTACATGCATTTGTTCTAGCATTGTGTGATGCTCAACTATTTCAAGCTTTCAAATTAGCTCTTTGAGGAGTACATCTATCCTGGTATACTCTTGACAAAAAAAAAATGTGTATGGTTGTGATTGCAATTTATAACTAAATTATTTACTTCATTGCTTCCAAGTTTGCTTCGAGTAGAGATTTTTCAATGTAATACATGTATTTCTGAAAACAAATACTCATTACCAAATTGTCCTAAAAAATGATCAGTGTAACTATTGTTTTGTATGCATTATGTTGGCTATAGAAAGCCACTGACAAGGCAGTGTGAAAATGGACGTATATCAGATGAGACATCATGTACAGAGCAAGTAGTCGGACATTTTTGCTAAAGATTGCTAAGTTCCATACATTTATATTTTTATAGGATTTTGGTCACCCATCAACTGTGACTGATGTTGTGTCATAATGTTAAACTTCTACTTCATAGTTGAGGAAGTAGGCACTATGCCTTGTCTCTTGTTGTATATATTATTGACAGAAAGAAGTAACGTACCGCTTCATGTATTGATCTTAATACAAGTCTTTTTTTAAACAAAATATTTATATTCTTCATGTGGGATCAAAGAAATATGTAAGGTCTGCACTGCGTTATCGTTTTTGGTTCAACATGATTACTTCGCATTTGAAAATACATTTGTTATACATCTTAAAAACAACTCTATCAATGTATTGGTACACTGTATGATTTTTGTTGCACTTCCACATTGATTTTACAGCGTTCACAATGATATTGAGTTTGATTTTATGACATGTCTGTATTTTGAAATGTTTGAAAATGTTGATGTCTCTGATTGGATATGTGCTTGATGTTTGATGGATTGATAGATGGATAATGGATGCTTGTAGGACAATGTGTGTTATCTGTATTGTGGATCCTATACCACTTGCTGTATACAAAAAAATGCAGCAATGAAGTTATTAAAGGGTTACTAAATTAGAAAAATAAGTTCCCACTAATCTATGTTAAATTATCCACTAAAAACGAATTTCATATTTGTTTGCCGCAATAAAGTATCATTTTGACTTCTCTGACGTCACTGGAGGCGTACTTTTTTCAAATTTTAGTCAAAATTGCGGCAAACGAATGTGAACTTCGTTTTTAGTGGATAATTTAACATAGATTAGTGGGAACTAATTTTTTTCTTATTTAGTAACCCTGTAAGCAGGTGGTCTCTATGTATAGCTTGCCTGAATATGTGTTTCAATTAAAATATTATTCAAGAGCATAGAAATGTGGTCTTAATACAGGTGGCCTTTCTACACAGGACTCCCTAATGCAAGCTGTATAACAGTTCTATAAAGTAGCCGAGGAAAAACACATGGATTTGTTGTGGTTATGGTGCTTTGCTGAATTAGATGCAAGACACTTCCAAAGTTTTGCTGTAATTATGGCGAAATGTCAAGTTAAGACAGTGATCATGTTTCACCCCAACTACAGAAAAATCTCAACTTAAGGTGCCTCTGACTCTTCGCTGAGCCATAAATTAAGTTGAGACATCAACCCAATTTTGCTGTAATTACAGCGAAATATCATATAAAAATGCCCACCCATACAGCGAAAAATCAAGGCAAGGCACTTTTCTTGTTTTGCTGTAATTACAGCAAAATATGAAGTCAGGATACCTCCCTAATTTCGCTGTAACTACAGCAAAATATCAAGTCAAGACACTTACTTCCTAATTTCGCTGTAATTACAGCGAAATATCAATAAAAATACCTTTCTGATTTTGCTGTTATTACAGCAAAATGGAATTGCGCCAAGCCTAGCTTTTGAAAATTCAAAAAAGCTCTCATTATTAACGACTCTGTCTTTTTGCTCAATTAGAGCAGATTTTTAAAAAACTTGGGAAACACGCAAATTACCCAAATCCAACACAACGATGTTTTACACATTTCAGGTGCATTGCATAGCACTCATGATAATCATAAACAATGAGAAGAAAACTAATTACATTTATCTCATAATACTTTTGGCAGCCATTGCATTTACATATATACAGATTTTATACATAGCTTGTGTTATATACATACATGTATGTCATACAAAATATATCAGTACAATAACAGTTCAACAATAATAATGCCACAAGAGTGACCAATTTGTATATGCTTGTTCTATCTAATTAAAACTCTAAGACATGAAGTGTACATGTACATTTGAATAACATTTACATGAGAGTTGTACATAAAATGCTACCTTGTATTCTGTCATGGAAATATGAAGACATGAGAAGACTACTACTTGTATGTCAACAATAAGTCCAGATACTGTAATGATGTCAAAAGCAGTATGTACAAATAAGAGATGAAGTTGAAAGAAATATTATGGGACTATGCTATGAAAGTCGAGATAAAATAGGCAATAATGTTTTGTTGCCTAGGATGAAGTTAAACAGACGATTATCACAGGTACACTCTACAAAACACATGCAGTTTAGTGAAACTGAGTGCCATGTATCGTCTTTATGATAGTGTTTCATTTAATATTATTTTGAAAGCTGTTTGTCTTTTATGTTAAGGCTATACAAAAGCAGTAATTTCTCTTTGGTCAAAACATAAATTAATATGTTACAAAAGAAGTCAGTCTCCATCTAGAATGCTCTTTTAGGGGAGTAGTTCTCTCAAATGATGCACGGAAAGGAACATTGATGGATGTGTTGTAATCAATCACAAAATCGCCATCCTGACAATGAAGCGGTCTATAGCCTGGCTGTTTTGATGTTTTGATGTCTTGAGCAACAGTGGGAAGTATTAAGAAAAAAGATACCCTCAAGATTTAAGATATCTTTCCTTCAGTAGTGGGGGGGGGGGGGGGGGGGGGTAAATAATTAAATGTGGGGGCTCTTTTTCATGCCTTAGATCATTATTACACGACACCATGTACTACCGGTACAAAAGTGAGGAAACTATAATTTTTCACAGGGAATATAAATAATGCCCAATTTTTTTTTAGGCTGGTAGTTTAAGTTTCAATGCATATTTTGTGAGGCTTACTCAACCCTGTATTAAGTACATTTCATGTATGAAGTTAAATAGAAATTTGACCTTATTTAGTGTACTGTGAGTTGTATTTTGACCAAAGGTCTTCTTTAACCATCTCAGTACCAAGCCATGAAAATCACATTGAGTTATTACACAATAAGTGCTCCAATGGGACTGAGAGGGTTAACTATGTATGCATCATTGGGGCATTTTTGTAATGGTTATATACACTATTCCCCTAGGGTAGTATGTAGTCTGGCAGAGAAGAAGATAACTCTGAATGTGTCTATTGAGGTATTTTTGTGGTGGTTTTGTACACTTTTCCCAAAAGGCAGTATGGAGTCTGGCAGAACTCTGTATGCGCTATTGAGGCATTTTTTGCGGTGGTTATATACACCATTCCCATAGGGCAGTATGGAGTCTGGCTGAGAAGAAGTTATCTCTGTATGTATCATTGAGGCATTGTTCTGGTGGTCATACCGCCACATACTCTATTCCCCTACTAGGGCAGTATGGAGTCTGGCAGAGAAGGAGTTAAGGAAACCCCAAGCTGTTAAGGTTCCCCTACATCTGAGGCATATTTCCCCCTGACGTAAAGACATCTCCACATCCTTAATATACTGGGAACTGAGACTTGCCCACATGAAGAGTATGCTGGCGTGTTTGTGTGTTTATGAGAGTACTCTCAGCAATCGCCAAGGTAATTGGTAACTTCATTATGATATACGCTGGTCCAGGAGGGTATTATTAAGGTCAAGTTTGTCAAGTTTGATTATGATTTGTCATGATGACATCATACATGTTCACTGTTTGTGCCACTTGTTTGAAGAAGACCAATAGCAATATGCTAGTTCCACTGCCTGGACTGTTCCTTCTAAGGCCATACCCAACAGTGCCTCTTTAACCTCGGTTCTAGGCTATGGAGTGCGCATTATGGAGTGCGTGTTGTTGTATTGCACTGCTCCAATTACAACTAAGCCTGGACACTAAGACTAACAGTCTCTCTTGCTCTCCTCACACATGTACAGTATGAGTGTCAAGGATGAAAATATGCTTATTCTATGTGTCCAGACTTTGTTGTGTATGTGTCCATGCATGCAGCATGTTCACACACTTTACAGTCTGGAACTTAGGTTAAATCCACCTACACGCACACACACTATAGATACTGCTACACCTAACATTAGCTATACCCATTTCTACTTGTTTGCTGTGCATGTGATCTTACCCCATTCTTTCCTGAGCCCACATGTATGCAACCTAGCTTTTTTCCACTCAGACACTAAGCAGCACGATTCCCTTACAAATAAACAACAGACAGTAGGCTATGAATGCACTTAAGATACCTTATAGGACACTACTAAGTCACACCCGTTTGGTTACTGCAGCTCCACAGCAAATCTTAACTGGACCACGGCTCACAAAGCCAGAAAATCTAATTGTGAGCAATGGGTTAAAAGACATACAGAATCATGAATGGGTGTAGAGATCTCCTTGTACATCCTGTGGTAACAGTGCTGTATAAACTATTAAAGCCAAGTGTAAGGCTAAATTAAATGTGCAACATAACTCAAGTGAAAAGCATTCATGTCGCTCATGTCTTCTTTCATTTTAAACATAACACTTTTGGAGGTATTATGTTTGGTTTTGATAATGCCCGTGTAAGAAATGATAGAGGTCACAGAGGCACAACCCACCCTTATATTTCAGGTAACGGGATATAAAATAAATGGAGATAATCCAACACTGTCTTAATTAAAAGTGATAGCTCTTTGGTACTTCAGTTCTCCAGGATATTATTCAGGTAAAATATAAAAACGCATAAAATTTTATCTGTGGATTTAAGATATGATGTGTATGATTCAACACCCATTGTAGTCAGTTGGTATAAACTGCCCCTACAGCATATATGGCCATAAAACAGATACCCATAAAGTATTTTGCAAGGATATTTCATCACAGTTTGTTCCATTGTTATAAAAGGCAAACAATATTGTACTAGTGAGTCTATGGAAAATGGAAAGAAAACACTTCCGGTAGTTTGTCCACCATCTCTAGATCCATCTCACATTATCTTTTAATGTTTTTCTCTCCTCTCTCTCTCTCTCTCTCTCTCTCTCTCTCTCTCTCTCCCTCCCTCCCTCCCTCTCCCTCTTTTTCCCTTTCTTTCAGTTTCAGGGTGTTGTATATCACTATTGCAGAATATATTATTTTGTTAAAATGAGGCATTACCGTTTTCAAAAACTAAAGGGTTTTCATATAAAGGAACTTTTGTTTAATCTTCTAGATATTAGGTTCTGGATTTCTAATTTGGGTGCCTGTTTGTACCTGGTGCCTGCTATTGTTGATCCTAATCTTATTGTAATTAACTTTTAATCTAATCCTACATATGTATGTCAATATTTGATTAAATTAAAGCCCAGAGCAAATGTCAGGTCACCATGAAAAAAAAAAAAAAACATTGATCTTGTACCATTTCAGTTGTTTGAAACGGATGGATTTATTCCCAGAAAGTTGTTTTATACCCCAAAAGTCAATACGAAAAATATGATTAACAAGTATCTGGGAGAGTGTGTTTTCTCAGAAACTGTGTATCATGGACTCAGGCGATATTAATCTGTGCTCACTTCTTACAAGCTGTAAGGAATTTACAAATGTTTTGCAGGAAATTGATAATATCCTTCCCAATACTACGCCTGTCTGATGAGGCCAGAAAGCCTTCCCAATACCACGGCTGTCTGATGAGGCCAGAAGGGAGTGTGGGGGAAACCTGGCAAGAATTATGTGTGTGTCACCTGTATTTACTGCAAGATTCCTGGAAGAATCCCTCGGGCCTGAACTCAGAGCAGGCTTCACAGTAGTCAGTCAGAATGCCATGACTTGCCAAACCAATCAGTAGAAAAAATACATAGGGGCTCAGGGCAATTTGGCCCCTGTAGTGGACAAAAGAGCCCCTGTGGACATCAGGAGAACCCCTATTAAAATTTGGTTGTTCACAAAGGATATTATGGTGTTTGTTTCATGTGATATGGCTTGAAAGATGCCCTTGCAGAGAATCTTTTGGTTCCTCAGTATCATGTCATTATCAGAGGAATTGTTTATCTTGCCTGATCATGCATGCAACAAACTGATTTCATCATCTACTCTTGTGCTGTTTTTAATGGGAGGTAATGAGATATTCACTCCTATAGAAATAACAGGGTGAAAAAGGTATATTTTTCAAATTTGAATATCCTATAAGAACAATGATGACAGCAAGAACTGATTAAAACTGGGTCAAAGCAACACAGGACTTAGTATCCATAGCCTGATCATTCATGCAACAAATTGATTTCATCATCTATATCTAGTGATGTTGTCAGTGTGAAATATTCACTGCTATGAAATGAATGGTACTTAGTGTCTAGGTAGCTGGATCATTCAATCATGCAACAAACTGATTTCATCATCTTATTTTATGTGTAGTGCTGTTTTCAATGGAAAGTATACATTAGGACTATCAAATGAATGGGTAATTAAAAACAAAATAATTAAAAAAACGACTGCATATATAACCCAAGAGATGTTTGTTAAGCATCTTTCTATCTAGGCCTACATTCTTTGCAGTGCTATTGACAAATTTGATGCATCAGACGCTCTTTGATATAACTTGGTCGCAGCAACAAACAAATTACTGTAAAACTGGCGAATTTAAAACCAGCATGCTTTTTTTTTTAGCAGGCTCGATGCACAAGTCTCTTGGGGATTCCAAAGTTACCAGTCCTAGAATTCAACTTGTGCATGTGTTGCATGCTATGAGGCGCTGCACAGCCATTGGCTTTTTTGTGGCGTTGAATATTCATGACAACGCTTTGTTCTGGGCATTGTTCATGATTTTAATGGATCGGGTGGATTTTTTTGACGAGGCAAATTTTTCTTGTGCACGGAAACAACTTTCCGCGAATATGTTGTAGGTGTGCAGTGCCGCAAATATGTACCGTTTTTTTTACAGTAGTGTCTAGCCTATTCATGAGAATAACAAACCGATTTCATCATCCAAAAGGAGGGGGGAGGTTCTATCAACACAATAAATTCTGTCCCGGCTAGAAAATGCTCGCTGGATGTGCCCTACCTTAAAGGGCATATACTGTACTGGGAAGGCAAAAAAGCCTTCAAAATGTAATTGTAAGCAATCTTCTTCTTGCCAATGGTCTTAAATTCATGTATTGTCTATATTAGAAGCTTGCTGAAATTTATTTGCCCTCAAATGATCTACATTTGGAGTAATGAGTGATTAAATCAAAAATCCTCAAAATGTTCGGCCCGAACATTTTGAGGATTTAATCATTAATCATTGATTACTCCATATGTGGATCATTTGAGGGCAAATAACTTTCAGCAAGCTTCTAAATTGGACAATACATGAATTTAAGACCATTGGCAAGAAGATTGCTTACAATAACATTTTGACGGGTTTTTTGCCTTCCCAGTACAGTATATGCCCTTTAAGGCTGACCTCTTCTCCTTTTGAACATTTTGGACAGTTCATAGGCCGGCCTCCTCTCTCCACTGGAAAGTGACGTCAGGAGTGGGCTAGATCGGCTATCAAGGCTGTGACTTGTTCCATTTATTAAAAATTGGGACAGTTCATTCTGCATGATGGCTTAGTCAAGGTAAAGCGTGATTCTGCCTGGCTAATGATTAAAGCCTACTTGAATTTTAGGATGTGAAGAAGTAGTGGGTAGGTTGTTCGATTGTGGTGAACTGGGTCTTGAAATCTGTGCATTTATCTGGTGGCTCCAAATCATTTGTACCAAGAATATTATTGTTAAAGAGGTATCTTGAAATTGTTCTATTTGTAAAGAATTTTTAAGAATTTGTTTTTAAATCTATTTTTTTCAAAAATGTTAATGGAATCACTTGATCTTTAAGGTACACAGAATTCAAATATAAAGAACCCATTCTGTGTAGTACCATTATATTGAGATTGTTACCCAATAAGAAATGGTTGTTTCAAAGAAGAGTTTTTATAAAAAGAGAGTGTGCCTTTAAGCAGACACATATGTACATGCAACTGTATCAGGGTGAACCACTTCAGCAGCTATAGGCATAGCCTATATTCCAGGCTGTTGGACATTTCTGATCCAAACTGACAAAAAAAAGTCTAGTACTCTAAGACTAGTCACTGTAGCATTCTCCTTTTTTCTCAGGCTGGGGAGTTGGAGGAGAAATTGAGAATGAAATAGTCTACTGCAGCCAGACCCCATTATTTAATAGTTTGGTTTAGAAATGCACAGCAGCCTGGAAGCCAGGCTACTTTTGGCACCCTGTTCGCACTGCACTTTTCATTATGATTTCAGATGTGGAAAAATACACTCAGCTCATGGGAGGGAGATTTGCACGAATGAACAGATTGAACTCCCTATGACCGCCAGCCTTGCTTCCAGACTGTTCAACATTTCTAATACAAACTATCTCTCTCTCTCTCTCTCTCTCTCTCTCTCTCTTGCGAGAACTGGAACCTTTTGTATAGTTAAGATTAAAAATGTCCAAATAACTGAATGCCAGGCTGGAGCTGAAGATGAACCAGAGATTATTAGGCTATTGCAACCTTACATGTTCATTGTACAGTGTAAATGAGAAATGCCCAACAGGCTGGACGCAAGGCCATGTGAAAACAGCTTGGTTAGAATAAAGTATCCTTCCAGCTTTGTTGCTTTAAAATGCTTTATTAAAATAAGATCAGCAGCCGTGACAGCCTGACAGGCCATTTGAAAAGACTAGCATACTGTTGTGTACACATACACCCCAGCTCAAAGGAATATGTACATCGGTATATCACACTGTATAGAGTAAGAGACACAATATGGTTTTCTAATAATCCATCAAACAAACCTTCCAGACTGTGTTATACAAAATAACAAAAAAAAAAAAACATTGTTCTTACTATTTAGGAGTTGTTGCCTCTTTGACTCCTTAGGTGATATAACTGAGTACCTGGAAAAGAAAGGGAAGGATAGACAAGCTATCATCAATCATCATCAATCAACAAAAAAAAAATATATAAAAAACTTTCATAATACATGTACTGCATGCCGGTACTGTAATTTACATACTCATCAATTTTGCGCTATGTACACTACAGCTCACAGAAATTGGCAAATGGAAGGGGAAAGAGAAAGGGAAGAAAGGGAAGGGGCCACAGTTTTAAACTGTGGTATATTTTGTCCAGTTCAGCATGAAACATGATGCTTTTTTCTTCCCTTTCCCTTTCCCTATGCCAATTCCTTTGAGCTGGAGTGTACGTGTAGCTCTATCATCTATATTGGGTGGATGAGCGGGTGTGTCTGTTGTTCGGTTTTTGACAGTGTTGATTTCATGTGGCATGAATACCACTGCCATAACATGTCTGTCAGTCTGGTCATTAATGTTTCACTAGCCAAGCAAATGCCAGAGACCCAGCTTCAACTCCTGGTGGAGATTTTGTTTTGCTTTCATGTTCGATTTCAGTTCATTTCGGTGTGGATGAGCTTTGAATATTGGTATGCAATCAACTTCCCTCATTTTTTTCACTTATTTTTCCTCTTCACAGAGCTGCTGTTAGTTATAGTACAATCCACAGTGTTTATTTCCTGTGCTAATACTGTCAATTTGTCTTACATGTCGTTCACTTGTATATATATATTGATTTATAAAGTCATGTCGACATGTATACATGTATATATATTTTTTTTAATGGGGGGTGGGGGAGGGGGTAATGTTCTGGTATTTTGAACCAAGTATTTCACATTGGCATATAATATATCTCGTTAAAGAATAGCTTGTCAGAAGCAAGCAATGCAAAAATGTTGATGATTTTTGGTGGAGTTACGTCCAGTAGACTTAATGTAGTTGTACATGTACTTCACTGAAGTGCTGTGATTCAAACAAGGAATTTATTTATAACCTGAATTTCTATTTCATCCATTGTACCATAACAAAAACATTGTTGACAAGGCTTAGGACCTGATCTTTTGTCAAATTATTGTTTGTTTTGTTGTCTGTCATGGAATTTATTTTTTTTATACAGAGGTAATGCAGCATAACCTTTGTAAGTGCAGAGCACAAACACTTATGTGACGTGAACTTTTCTATCATTCAACTTGTTCAGTCTGTTGAAAAATGGAGAATGAAAAGGCAGTGAAGATAGATTTACAACAGAAAAGTAATTTCTACCCATGAATTATATGAATTTGTTGGTCTACCAATTTATGAGCTTTGTAGATGGAAAGGTTTGCTACTGTTATTTGACATAAATCAGATCTTAGAGTAGTAGTGATGGAAAGAGATGAGGGCATGCATGCAATTCTGATATGGATCTATATTACTTCTGTTTGATATTTTTGTTTGATTGATAAGAATTTAAAAACCGTGAATAAAGAAATTGGGTCAAGCACTTGATGTAAACTCTAAATGTTGAACAATTATATTTCAAATAGAGTAGTCTTTTTACTGTATTCATATTACCCAATTGCAGGACAATGCATTAGTTCAAGGGCAGATTTATATGACAGGAAGTGTAATATAATTGATTGCATTGTATAGTACCCTACAGCCTTATATCCAATGACACAATTAAGACATATTATACAAATAGTTTATGGCCTTTATCTCGACCATATTGATGTGTTCAAGATCAAGATCAAAGTCTGTTACATTGATGTTTAGCGCTAAAGTGATAATGATTCATGTGATGAAGATTGATAACGGTGTTTAAACAATTTTATTTGCATTTTGCTGTCTGGTTCTAGGCCCAAATTGTTAAGTTCAGATGAGTTCAATGTTACCTGTATTTGAGTATAATCCCTGCATAAAATTATATTTACAAATGCCGGAACAAATGAGGATCATGAATGTAATCTTTAAAGAGAACCAAGTTATCTTAAGCTTTCTAAATTTGTCTTTAGTCATAATGTCAGCATCATCATCATTATTGTCATCTTCATACTCCTCCTCCTCCTCCTCCTTCTCCTCCTCCTCCTCTTCCTCCTCCTCCTCCTCGCACATGAACGCACTGTGGTAAAATGGTATGAGCTCTTGACTTTAGCAGAGAGAACTCAGGTGTGCACACATTCGTACAAGGTGCTTTGTTCATGCTTGTCCCTCTTCACTCAATACAGTAGTATGGGTACCTGGCACAAAGAATATAAATTATGTAATGCTGCTCTATTAAGATTGATGAACCTGTAGCGCTAACTACATGTATGCATGCTTGGTAAACGGTCGGGGTTATGTGACGTCACAAACTAAGAACTTTATAAGATCATAACTTTTTTTATCCTTTGATGGATTTTCATGACACCTTCACCAATATGTTTCTTTCATGTGTCTCATTTTATTGAAACCAACTTAACTTCAGGGTAAACTATCCCTTGAATTGGCAGTTCCCCTTGAAGTAGTCCATAAGGTGTCATGTTTTTGTCAAAGTTGAGTGCATGTTGGTAATGGAGTCAGTGGGAAGGGCGTTATCTTGCGTGTTGTGGTGTCATTAAGTCATTAATCAGGTCATGAGACCACGTCAACACATCAGAGAGATGTCATGGTATGAAAGTGAAACAGAAAGCTGGAGTGATACATAGAGAACAATGGAGGGAAATTACACTGTGGAGGAAGTTTCATGTTTTTAATCATCAGCTGATTGATATCTGTGGATGATTTCATAAATTAAGTCATTCTTTTGACTTCATGTTTGTACTTCTTGGGAGTGACTTAGGGAAATTCCTGCTGTCACATTCCCTCTAGTTGCATTGTGGAAAGAATTTAATTTGTAAATAAGAAATTTATTTGAGAATGCAAAAAACATCTTTATTTAACAGTAATTACATTTTATAGAATATTTTCTATCATTGTAATATCTTGTTTAAATATTAGACCTCTTTCAGTGTGTTATATCAAGCAAGTAAAAATTTATTTTACAGCCAACGATAGGAAGTATCAGCATTTGTAAACCTTTTTCTTAAGATGTTAAAATTCTAGTTAACCTATTTAAAAGTACCAGGTTTACTCTACATCTATTGTATTGCCTGTGTCCTAACTTAATGGATCACTACATGAGCATTTTTACAAGCCATCAAATCCGTATAGCACATAAATTTGATGGTTCGCTGATATTTAACTGCTGTATTTTCAAATTTTTGATGTTTCAGTGAACAATCGTGGAATTAATGTCAAGTTTAATGACAAAAAGTAAAGCTAAAAACAGTCTTGTCTAGTCTATCTCTTCTCATTTCAGTCTTTCCTTTCCCCTTTTTTTACCCCATTATGTGGGTAAAATATCATGAAAGAATACAACCACATGGTGTTAACGAGACTTTTACTCTTTTCTAACTAGTATTTATTAGCGCGCACTCATCATGTAAACATTCGCAGAATGTGTAGTGGTGGATTTGTGCAAGGCTAATTGATTTAGGAAACTAACCAATTTGTGGCGTGAAATTTCTTGCTCGCCCTAGCTGGCCTCCTGAAAGCCTGTAATGCTAGTGTGGAACTTCCCCATTGTGGTTATTGTGTGATCCAGTAACGCGTTACATCCCCAAAACTATTACAAAATCAACTTCTTGTTGCCTGTTATTGATTACTTGACTGTGCACTTGCCAAGTTCATGAACGAATTCCGTACATGTATGTAGGTAGATCTTCACTATGAACAAGGTCTTTTGTTATGCGGACAAAATTTCAAAGGGGCCCTTTGAATTCCATGTATGTGGGTAGATCTTCACTATGAACAAGGTGTTTTGTTATGCGGACAAAATTTTAAATGGGCCCTTTTAATTCCATGTATGTGGGTAGATCTTCACGATAAGCAAGGTCTTTTGTTATGCGGACAAAATTTCAAAGGGGCCCTTTGAATTCCATGTTTGTGGGTAGATATTCACTATGAACAAGGTGTTTTGTTGTGCGGACAAAATTTCAAAGGGGCCCTCTTAGATTTTGTCTGTGACACAAAAGACAATGTCCATAGTCAGTGATACGGTGTGTCTCATGTTGGCTTAGCTTTTTCATGCAATTTTTTTCATGGAATATGATGCGGAACATTGTGAAATTGCCACAGTCTAGCAATATTCCTCGATTGAATGCTTATAAATGCATCGTAGGTATTACCTGTTGTCACAACTGAGCAAGCATATGGGGTGAGGATATTTCCCCAAATTCTTCTGCGCATCTGATTTTGTTCATACGTCAAATCCAGGCAAAAATCATTCAGAGAATCAGCGGCATTGAAATATGAGATCAAAGAGAAAAACTTTGTAAAGCATTCTTGTCTGACTAGAAGGAGATTACAATGAATCTGCATTAATTAAACGGCTGATGGTACATCCTTAATCACTTTGTAAGCCATAATTTAACCCATTAACACATGTTTCTGTAATATTTCAGAATGTCTGATCATGGGTTTTAGACAAATGTGAGCGGGTCTTTCTCTGGCAGGCAGATTGACTTCAGTTAAGTTTTTTTCTCAATGTAAAAGACAACGATACAAGATATATAGAATTAATAACAATATAAAAGTATATTTGATTAAAACTGCATATATACAAGTTAAAAGTATTAATTTGTGAGGGGTAGCAACGAAAAAGGTATCAAGAATGTATCGTGTGGTCGACCCGTGGATTTAAAACAAAACATTGAAGATAAATATTAAAAAGATTGACTTCAGATTGACCAAGCGTCTTGTTACAATGTCGTCCCATGATTTGTCCTAATGGTTGCTGCTCATGCTCTCGATCAGCAGAGTTGGCTCTGCATGATCAGTCTTGCTGTCATAATGAGAGCGCTTGTAGATGAATCATGATTGGTACACAGATGCTCATTAAGTGCCCTAACTACCAGGTACCCCAGGGCAGTCCTTAAAGGGAAAGTCCGCAAAGGGAAAGTCCGCCCTGAAGTTTAGTTGGTTTTAATAATTTTAAGCAGAAACATGGAAGAAACATATAAGTGAAGGTTTGATGAAAATCTGTCAAAGGATCAGAAAGTTTTTTTTTTACATTTTGATTTTGTAATGCCATGTGCGAGATGCTTTCCCATATGTTGTGTGCCAAATATTTTTAAAATGGCAATTTTCTCAAAAAGGATATATATCACTTTACATCACTAGAAATACATTTTCATACACATGCCTCTATGAAAAAGATTTATTCCATCATCAAAAACAGAAAAAGAGCAATTTATGGAATGATACAGCAGACAACATATATGGGAGAGCACCTTGCACATGATGTAAGAAAATGAAAACTTAAGAAAATCATAACTTTTGTATCCTTTGACAGATTTTCATCAAACCTTCACTGATATGTTTTTTTTTTATCATTCTGCTTAATTATTAAAACCAGCTTAACTTCAGGGCGGTCTTTCTCTTTAACCCTTTCTGTGCCAGACAAAATACTCCTCTGTGGAATTTGTATGCACTACTGGTGATAAAAAAGTACCAACATGGCACTGCAAGAGTTAAATATATCTGCATCTTCATCTATTGAATACTGCAAATAAACTCAGCAATTAACTCTCTCTTTACCGAGCCAGGAAAACCCCATTGACTTTGATACACATCAGTACCTATTGGCACTGAAAGGATTAACCCTGTGTGTGCAACCAACCACTGCTCTATAGATTTTGTGTGTTGTATTTGTGCACCAATGACGTAGAAAGAGGAAAAGGCTCACTTCAGTAGACTGAAGTTTAAAAATAACACGCTTCTTGAGTCTTCATCAGACCAATTTGGCATAATGACGTTTTATTTGGTCAGGAAATCTTGAGCTGGGTATCAAAATATAGCGCACTGTTTGCGTCTTCATCAGACCAATTTGACATAATAGAGCACTATTTTGTAAGAAAATCTTCGAGCTAGATATCAAAATAGAGTGCTTACTGTTGAAAATAGCATGCTTTCAGCTAGGTGTGCCTTCATTAGATTGAAATCACTTAAGAAAATATCTTTCTGAGTGTGCCATTTTGCCACATACTGTACAACAACAACCTGTACAGGTCTCATTATGCAATATCAATAGCTTGGGGCTTTTTAGCTCCAAATGGACAAAATAGTGCTTGTTTCATTGTAATTCAGATGCAAATTCAACCTGGGTTAAGTTTCCCTGATCAAATGAAATGTGAATTATTATTGTAATCATTTTAAAGTGCTTTCCAATTTCTTGTCATTAAAGGTCCCCTGACACCAAAAACATATAAGCACTTATTTTATGTAGTTTTTCATGGTGAATTCGAAAATGATAATCATTTCCCGCAATATCGATTCAGTTTAACACAAAATGGGAAAATCATTAAGATTTGGGAACGCCCACTAAAATTGTTGACAATACCGGTTGCCGATGACGTCATCACCGTGACGTCATCATGGGAACACAAGGCAAAGGCGCAGTGAGCGTGAACGTACACAAACGTGTGCTTTTCATGTGTTTTCACGTGTGAGCTTAGCGTTTGTTCCATGTGAGTTACTGTTCAAGAGAGATCAAATCAAGATGGATGATTTGCTAGACAGCGACAACGAGGAAGAGCGGTATGCAGCGTCTGATTCTGAAGGAGAAATTGATGATTTTAATGAGGAAGGAGAAGAAGAAGATCGTGAAATACCGCTACCGGCTGCTGCGCCTGGCCCAGCCCCTGGCATATTGCCATACCAATTCGAGCCTGAGCGTCGTGCGGAAGAAGAAGAGGATGGTGATGCTGCCGCTCGCTTTCATCGAGAAGACATTGATGGAAGGCTTGGAAATAATCATTGGTGAGGATAACATGAAATGTTTTAGCTGTTAATTCACAATCCAATACTCTGTATTTTTTAGGAGAAAGATAATCAACAAACTGTACATGTAGCATGTACTCGCGTGCGTCGCTTTGGCTACACGATTACTGCGACCAGCCCGCTCACGCAGCTCGCAGGAGCAATCCCGGGGTTAGGTACACGAGTGTAGGCCAGCACTTCTCCCACTCTCTGAAGGCTAGCCTCCGCTACGGTGTTGTAGTCGACCGGCCGAGGCCGCCCGTATTGCGTGGCGATGGGTGTATGATTGCGACGGCCGAGTTCGTTCCCACTCTATTTGTAATATCATGTGGAGAATAAAAAAAACGTCCTTAGTTTGTTAATTGTGTAAAGTTAGATTTTAAAGTATTAAAACCCAGCTCAGTGACATTATACAGTGCCAATGTGGCAGCGTGTTTCAGCTCACAAAGTTCAAATACCGGTATAGGCCACAGCATTAATCTAGACTCTAACTAACAAAAACAATAAAACATAAAAAGTAACAATTTGTCTTTTCTAGTTACAGCTCTGCTACCTCGTAGGTACACCAAATTTTGTCGAGCCAGCCTTGAGCGAGTTTATGTATGTTTTCCTTTTACATTTGTTTACTCTCTATTTTCAAAGTTGGGAATATCGTCCTTGTGACTAGTGCTACGTTTGCTCCTCTACATCATGTAAATACTGGGTGTAGTTGATACCTGTAGAAATTGTTTTAAAAAAATACTCTTTTACATAATCATTGATGCAGGTGTTCATGCAGTGGAGGATGTACCCCAATGCCCAGAGTGGTCGAGTCGTACTGCTGTAAGGAGATGGACCAGGTTGTTGCAGTCATGGATGCCTACGAGGGAGCGGAGCTGGACTGTATTACAGACCATCCTGGTTTTAATACAGTTTGCCTTGACCGATGGGTGTTGGACACCGCCTATCTGCAATACCGTCAGCAGTATGGCCAAGACGTGAGGCGAGATGCCTCTGATAATGAGTGAGAATTTTTTTCATGTACAGTTGTATGAATTTTGTGTAATCAAATGATATGAAGATATGCCCTTATGCTCATTGTTAGGTTATTGGGCTCTACTAGTTTAATTATGTCAAAATTTGCCAAAGAGTTGTTGCACCCTATAAATAGTTTAAAGTTTATTCAGAGCCTGTTCTCTATTGTCTGTACAATAAATTATGAGGGAGTCATGCTGCTCAGTATCCAAGTAGAGGAGCCAGTCTGCAAATCCATGGGCTCAGTGAAGAAAGAACCATACAACACTCAAATTGAGTGTGCAAGCATGAATGCTTTTACATTCAAATTGTAATTATATACATGTAACAGTGTGGTATTGATATTTTATAGGGATACAATTTGAACTTAGTGATATTTATATTATACCAGGTTAATGATAATTGGGGATGGGTGTCTTGACTTTGATGGTTTACTCTGTCACATGTACTGTAGATGATAATTTGTTTTTCTAATAACTTGTGTTTTTCATTCATTTTCTTTTATCTACAGGAAATACAGACACGTTGGGTATCGGCAGCTTGCAAGATGGTGCTGGGGGTTCCTTGGCCGATCTGTACGTGTCCCGCTACCATCCTGTGCAGTAACACAGATACGGACAACTTTTCCTTCTGCTGTGTACAGAGGATTTGAGGAAGCATAGATTTTTCTAAACGTAGATAGGATAACAATGCATTGATGTGTCATAACTTAATATTTGATCGAGACAGGCATAGATCTATTTCATTCGTGAAAATTGATTTCAAATCATTAAGTGATACTTCTCAATTTCAGCGGGACTATCCTTATACATTCAAAAGCCTTGGTCTGTAAGAGTCAATAGCATATTTCAGGGCAATTTCACTGTAACTAACATTACCCGATATGATTTTATATTTACTATTTGTTTTATAGTTGGCAAATTAATTTTTTTTTTTTTTATTTACTCACATCAATTAATGGGTATGAAGAAAGTTGTGGAGGAGTATCCCTGACATGTATGAAGATATTGATGAGCAACAGGTTGGACGAGAGGTCGCTGACTTACTTCAGGTGATTGACCCCTAAGACAAAGTTGTCTTGTACTCATTACAAGTACATGTATTGATATATAAATATTGTCTAGCATTTGCACATTATTCAGTGGAAGTCTAACGGTTTCATGTCCTTTTAACCTGACTTTAAAGATGGCCTGTCCTTTTTACAAACATCTGCAAACATGTATACATGTATTTCGCATGTATCTTTGGTATACCAACTGTGAAATTGTAAGGTCAGACTACAAGTACATGTACATGTACTTTAACTCCCGACCGTTGATTTTTGAAATTACAACTATTTTTGTGGTACAAGAAAAAGAAAGCGTGATCAATAATTGAAGATTATTTCCTCAAAACCGAATAATATGCTTTGTCGATTCCAGGGAAAGAGGTTATTGTAAAGCCACTTTATCTCTCAAATGATGACAAAGTCAGGGAACTTTCAGAATTAGGTCTGCAAAAGGGATGGGCTACCTTCAATCAACCAAATATCACTCAACTTAAAGAATATGGAAAAAAAAAATTATCTTTCACACTTAGTGGAAATTGTAGGGAAAATATTCAAAGAACACAGAGTCATTCATTCAAATTTCGTTGTGTACAGTCCTACATGAACATGCATTTAATTTTATTGTGAGAAATATGAAGGTAATTAATAAAATAAAGAGCAAATCATATTGAATTTGAAAGATTCTTGCACTTCATGGACATCTGGGGTGTTGGGTTAGTGGTAGATCTAGGAATGTACCTAAGAGATACATTTCTTCTGTTTATGTCATGTTCAATATGGTGTGTAATTGCCTTTCAGTTAATGTGAAAGGTGAGGTAGGTTTTTTACTGGTACATGTAAATGCAACATGATTCATATTGTGAAAGATGTAGATTGTGATGGAAGAAATAATACGAATCATATAAGAGAATCAAATAATCAGTTGGCTCACGGTGAAGCAAACAAGAGAGGTTTTGATGTTTCGACCGCAAAGCTGCTAGTCTTTATCAAGCAATGAAACACAAGCACAGAAGCGCTCAGTCTCACTGCTTGACAAAGACTAGTAGCTTTGTGGTCGGAATTTCGACACCTTTCTCATTTGTTCAAGAGAGCTTGAGACAACTAATTTGATTCTCTTGTATGATTCATATTAGTGTGCAGTGTTTCTTTTTCTAGAACTAGTTCAAATAATATCATGTATGTGATTTCTAATATATTGATGAATCCATGCACAGTACATGTACATGGAATGTGTCTTTTATCTCTGCTTATTATTATATGTATAACAGTTTTCTGGAAATAAAGGTATTACAACTGACAAACTACTTTCCCCTCATTTAATGTGGATGAGTGTCCAGGCCATTGTAGTATTAAAATCACTAAGTAATGTATTGAAGGCACTTCAGTGGAACCTTCGTTGTAAAGAATACCAACTCTTGCTATGGCAAGCTTTCACTTTAGCTGATGTGTAGGAGGACAAATTTTGATACTGACAAAAACATTTATTTCATGTCTTTGTTAGCATTTTGTAAACATAAAGCTCTACTCCTTCGTTTAAATTTGCAGTTTCTAATACATGTAGCAGTACTGCCTCATATGACTTAATTGAATGAGCTGTAAGAATGTTCCTAAATTAATTATTCTACCTAAAAAATACAACACATGTACATAAACAATACTCACATAAAGAGAAAGAAACATAATGCTTTAGTTTTTAGCTTGACCGCAACATTTTGTTTTATATACACAATGCTGGCTTTGAAGGTTACAAAATGAATAGTTCTTCTCTCATCTTTGAGAAGCACCAACATGTCACATACCTATAAAATAAAGCATGCTTGGTCATGATTAGTTGACAATTGTTATCAATGAAATAATGGTTCACACAAATATATTCACAATCTTTGTGCTTGCTACCACAGAAGGACATGGTAAAAAATGGAAGTACACTGTAGATGATTGAGAAGCTATTAAAATGTTAGTTAATTTGTTGATGTAGATCACTTCCTAACTTCCATTACTTTTGAAATTTGCTGAAGAACAAAATTACATGGTTAGAAATAATCTTGAGTTCTGGTAATGGCAAAAAATACCTCCTCATAGAATCAGCAGAAATTTGCATAAAGTATACAAAATAACAAATAATAACTGCCACATGATTTGTAGTAGAGTGATATTTAGCAGCTGAGTTAAGATGGCCCCACAAAAAAAAAGAAAGATCAACGAAATGTTTATACAAGACTTGTTCTCATGCTGGAGTCTCTAACTCTTTATGTACATGTACTTGCCTTATTAATAAATGTGACTACCAACAGGTGTTTGTCAGCTTGTTCATATTTTTCTAGCTGAAATGGTGGACATTGTATCTACAGCATGAGAAACATTTCAGATTACTCTCATCTAATTCCTCTCGACTAAACTTTTTCTAGTGAAATATGAATATATACAGTACACCGCCCCACCCCCCCCCCCAAAAAAAAAAACCAAAAAAAAACACCTGTAGTATTACAGTACATACTATACAATACATTTATGCCAGGTCTAGTAATCCATTTCTAGGGGCCGAAATTTACTACATGTACATTGTATTATGTATAATAAACAGAGAGACATGGTTCAGACTTCAGTCAACATTTCCTCCACAGGCAATTTCTTCACTAAAGGAACTCGTAACAATATACCAAACCTGACAAAAAAATCATAATTTCAAACCCAATCACAACTCTAACCCTACATCTAACACAAAATATAGCCCGAAGCAAATGCTTTGCACTGTATCAAACTATCATTTTGCTCTTAGACTTCATGTAAAGGCACTTCTGGTTGAAAGCAGTTCTGGTTTAACGCTTGGATCTGTCTCATACATGAAAATATACCTCAGTTTATTGTGTTCTGAAAATGTTACACAAATTCGGTCATTTTAACCACATTTATATAAGGAATCCCTTATTCCTCATACTAGACAGTGCTTCAGATATCATTGAACAAATTGTTTCAAAATGGTTAACATAAAACAAGGATTAATAAAATTATTTATTCCTTCTTTGTTTAAGAAGTATGTTTGAGTTAATACATGTATAAATTTACACAAAATTAGATTCTTAAGTATTTGAATTGTGCCTGCCCCCTCTCCACAACACATCTTCAAGCACATCAAAAATATCAACATCAGATCTACCAACATTGAAATTCGCCAATCAGGAAGATTTGGGGAAATTTCATCAGAAATCAGGGAGATGTCTAATAAATGCATACAGCCTAATGACAATAATCGATCAATAATCAGGCAGATTGGGTGATGCGATGTAATCTAATGCAGTAATATTGGTCTGTTTTCAGGGAGTCTCCTGCGAAATCAGGGAGACTTGGCAGCATAATCAGAAATAACTGCTGCTGTCGTTTCAAAATTTGCTCATGACCTTAACACAATTTAATTTACCACATATGGCACAGGATGCTTCAATAGAACTATAAGCCAATAGTCACTGAAACCTTGATGATCAGTAAACTAACTCAGTTTCCAGTTACATAGATGCCACATGAATATTCACTGACAATTAATCCATGTTCAGTCATCTAGATTAAAACGACTGCGGTGTTGCTGCACCAGTTCCTCCTTGGAAAGGTATGTATGTTGACTGCACAAAGATGGGGGGGCAGCTTTCCGCTCTGGTGAGTGAGGGCGAAAGTCTGTGCTGAGTCTTGAAATGTCGGTCATAAGATCATCAACGTATGCTGCAATTAAAAAAAAAAAAAGACATACAGGTATGTAGATTGGTGTAAGAATCCGACCATGTCATTACATGTATTGTATGTTGTGACGTAGCGATATGTAGCTAGTGAGATACTTAACTATGTGATGAAGACGACAATGATAAAGATTATGACACAATGATGCAACCATTACAATTCCACTTTCCTTTCTTTTTGTAAAAAAAGAATACTGTATACATGTACCTGCGATATAATAATAGTCTATAATGTAATTATAGCTAATAAGAACTAATGCTATTGGGCTTGCTGCGGACCAATCAAATGACATCCAGTGTCATCCACCCTACAGAAGGGTTAGGGCCCACACTATTCTCATTCTGCCATGAACAGGGCAATATAACTATTATTTTGTACAATAATAAAACAATAATTGTAGGACTTACAGAAGGTCTTGGCTTCCTTCACAGCTTTGACAGATGCTTTCCCTGGCTTGAACTTTGGTTTGCTGACCTTGTAGCGTTTCTCACCCTTCACTGTTGTGGCCTGCTTACGATCGCTGTTCTCATTGTAATCCATCGCAGCAAGTGAAAGCCTGGGTTGAAACGAAACAAAAACAAAGAATAAAAATGAGTGTACTGAATTAGCCCTACTCAAAATGAGGGAGGGGTTTGGCACCCCCCAACCCCTTCACAAAATGCATGCCTGCCACGGCATCACAAGGCCCCTTTTCTGACAAATGCCCCGCAACTTGAAAGACCAATTTTCACAAAGTTGTTCACAGCATGGCAAGGTCACGCAACATTGCAAAGTCACTGATAGGGTAATAAATCTACAAGCATTTGTGTCCAATTACTGCTTTTACAAAATAACTTCAAAACACTGTTAAAAAGATTTTTAGACGTTTTTCTCAACCTGACTTGCCTTGTTATCATCAATATACACTTCTGAAACATAAACAAATCATAAAAATTAATGCATTTAAAATTTAAATGAGTAAAATAGGCATCTTATTTGCATCAATTATAAAGTAATAAACAAGACATTTTAAATCTCCCAGTTTGAATCCAATTAAATCTGATATTTTTTTCCCTTGCCTATTTCTTATGCTACAAATTATAAAATACACACTGCTAAGGCTACACTTTCTAAAGAAAATATGGTGCATTTACTGTACCTGCTTGTCATGCCTTCATACGAGTATGATTTAAGCTTGGGCGCATAATGGTTGACTAGACTATGAAAGGCCTCCAGCGACGAAGTCTGCTTATCTCCTGACAGTTTCTTGACATCATTCACCAACATCGTATTGGTCAGGATGTCATCCAGCTTCTCACAGGCCTTCGTGCCTGAATAAATATATGGCAAAGAAAAAGAAGTATATAACACTCTTGACTTTGAGCTGTCATAGTTTATAATATGTTGACCATAGTGTTATGAGCTTGGGAAAGGCAAATATCATCCTGAATTCTGAAAATGAAGAAAATAAAACCCAGCACTAAATATTCTAGATTATAAATGAATGATATGTTCCAAAAAAGAGAAGACCTTGTCACTTTTTTTGTACAAAGCAAATGGTGAGGTTTTTGGTTTGATATGCATATTTTCCCTTTTTAGGCTTGCTGTGTAATCCCTTCAAACTGACATAAAGAATTAGAAACATAGAATACATTAAAACATCCATGAAAGAATAAAATAAATCAATTAAAATAGAGACAAACAATTTGCATGTATGATGATATCCAACCAAGTTTTAAGAGATTTCTTGGTAGAAGATTAATTTCAAAAAGCCTTTTTCAGGAGTATTAACAAAAGAAATATTTATGAATGAAATAAGCAGCTTTCATTGTAACAAACTATTGGCCCTGACTTCCTGTGCACAATTTCTGAACGTGCTGTTTCCTAGTTTCAACCTCCCTGCTACATGAAACTGGATGTAATTTTGTGAGTGGTGAAATTAATACGAAGGCACAAAAAAGAAAATACAATGTCAATCTAGATAAATTTACCTGCGTTGAGCCACTTTTTCTGGCGACCTTCAGCTGCCTCATCCTTATGAAGGCACTTGGGAAAGGTCTCCGAGTGGCCTTGATGAATTCCTTGGATGTGGTTCATCAGAGACTTCCACTTGGCCACCCGGAGAGCATCCTCCTCCTCTTTGCATGTTGCTGCCACCCAGTACATGTGGTTATTGATGCTTTTCTCCCAATGAAGCAACTCTTCACACCCTTTTTGTTTGGCAAGGGCGTGTACCTTCTTTCGAACACCTGATAAATATGAATATGAAAAGAGCAATACATAACAAAACTTTATTTGATAATAAATTCTTGCTGAGTATAGGTCAGAAGAAAATGACACTATTTTCATTCTTTTATCTGGGGAAAACAAAGAGTAAGCACAATGTTCAACTCATACAAAGATAAATTTCCAGGCGTACATAAGAGAGGAAATGAGACCAAAGCATTAATAGCTTGCCTAAATACAGTATGGAAGATATAAAAATACATATTGGAACAAAATAGTAAATTATTTTTCTTTATTATTCGTAGTAAGCATATGAATTTACAAGCAAAATTTATATCATAGCAATATAACATTATGGATCTCTAGGAATAATTGACTATAGAGAAATCGTTCCCTTTGAATTATATTTCATGTACTTGCATGATCGTATATGTAATTTATACGCAAAATAAAAACAAACAATTTTCTCACCTTTTGCTACATGCCACACATCGTACACGTGGATGGTGTCTGGGGTCTTCTCTCTGATGTGCTTCGCAAGCTGTCGGTGCCTGTCAGTTACCACCTTCCTAATAACCAACCCCTTTCCAGACAGGTAGCTCGTTACTCGCTTGTAGCCTTCCAACTCCATGTGATAGGAGCTCTTTACCTCGTTACTCTATAATGACAAAGGATACAAATTAAACTGCACATTACATCATATGAACAAGTACTCACATAATACTACTTTTAGCTCATATGTTGTAAATAGATAATCCTTCAGAATAATTCATTTAAAAAACATGGAATAAAAATATGTCAGGTGGTAAAGAAATCAAACTATTGAAAGGTACCTTGCATAGTGTATGCAATGCATACCGATACTCATGATTTTTATTTTTATTTCCTCACAAATATTGCAGTGATTTTTTTAAAAAAATTTTAATTTGTTCATTTTTTTGTGAGTGTTAGGTAATAATCATCAAATTTTATTTTTTTAACTTCAAGATGACCTCTTTCTACAAATTAATTTGCATGATAACTTCGGACACTCAATTAACAAAAAAAAAATACAAAGGACCAGGAACTACAACTTACCTGAACCAGCTGGAAGTCCACAATCTTGTTGATGTTCAGCTCTACGGCAGTGTACACCCCAAACTTTGCAGAGTGGCCAGGGCTGTCTGCTCTCCCATCCCCTCCAATAGTGAGAGGAAGTCCCTGGTCAGCCAGTCTTTGGATGATCCTTTCTTGGGTCAGCTGCCATTGCTTCGTGATTGCAGGGTGGAGGATCTGATCTTGGTGCCTAAAGAACGTCCTTTCCGAGAATGTAGTGATGTTGTAGCTCTCCAAGACACGAAGGGTTTCTCGGCAGCTCCCACCTGCAAACAGTATGGCTGCTGACAACAAAATGTTGCCAGCAGGCAGAGAACCGATCCACGGTTGGCTCTCCCATGTTGTCGTGCTGGCTGAACATGCAAGGCACTCCCTCGTCACCTGAAGCAAAGTTCCCAACTCTCTCCTGTGGAGCGTGGCGATCCCGGAGCAGGAAGGGCAAATCCTCAAAAGTTCCAGTAGCTTGGATTCAAAGATTATATACTTCCTCTCCACATGTGGAGGAACACTTCGCTGTTTTGGCTCCCATGAAGTCCTTGGGCTTTGACCTTTTCTCCTATGTTTGAAAGACATAAAAATAATCATTTTAGAAATACTTTACTATCATTATACCACATACATGAAGGTATACCAACAATACATTGCAAAGAAGAATAATCGTATGTTGACAATATCCAGGGTGTCCCCAATCTAGAAAATGTGCAGAGCAAACATGATGCGTCAGGTTCAGAAAGTGATTGTAAGCCTGTTGAGCCACCATTAATTTACTGCACAACCCATTATATCAGTATCAGTCATTCAGTCCTGTTATTCCTATTGTTTTTGTTTTCTTTGAGCCACATTTTGCCCTTTTGAGCAGTACATGAAATAAATAGGAGCTGCAAACAGCAATGCTTCATGAATAGTCATAAATAGGGACTCAAACAAACAAGCAACAAATAGATATATAGAGTACTGGTGGACAGTGCCAAGGGAATTTGGAGTACTAGATCCTTAAAATCATAAGAAGAAACTCACCGTCTTTTTCGAGGTTTCTCCGGTGTGTCAAGAAGATGCTCCTTGTCTGATGATGATGAAGAAGATGATGACGATGGTGGTTCATAACCAGGTGAGGAGGGTTCTTTCGTGTCGCTCTCTGGTTCTGGTTCTGGTTCTGGTTCTACATCTCCATCTTCATGTTCCTCTGGTTGATCGACTTCCTCCAAATCTGCAAGGTCGTAGGAGGTCCCTCTAGAAACTAGAAGTGATAGATCGTGTTCCACCTGACAGCCTGTGTCACGTACTTGAACACTCTTTTGGGTGCCTGAAATTAATCATAAATGTACATGGTCACAAACTGCCCAACAAATATGATTGGATCACTTTAAAAAAAAAATGGTTTCGGAAGACATGCCACTCAACAATAGATCATGTTGGTTTGAGGGAGGTTTCGAACAAATTGGCACAACTACAAGAACAGACGTTTTTGACTGACATAAAATAGTTGAAATATATATATATGCATTAATTTGTACATCATTTATTCTCATGACAAATTTTCTCTCTGAAATTGCCAATTTATTGCTCAACTATTGATCATTTTGCTACTACCTAAAAAAAAAAAAAAAAAAAACGGTTAAATCGAATTGTGGGCAGTGGCACAAAAATAACATTCAGAATAGCTTTATTCATCATTTCCAAGCAAAATTAGTGTAACTTCTGTACATAATCTTATTTAATGCATGGTAAGTTATTTTCATATCAATTCTGCCAAACAAAACTACAGTACAGTATAAACACTGCATGTTTGAAACATAAAGCCAAGTTAAGTTGCTAGAATACCTTTTTAAAGCACAATTCTACCAACTGACTGACAGGCCTTTGAATAAAATTTAAAGTTTCCAAATTTGTACCAATAATAATCTAAATGAGGCATAGTGATAGAAAATAATCTACTTACGTTTCACTCTGGTTGCTACAGAAACCTGTGTCCCAACAGAGGCTGTAAGTTCAAGCTGTACGTCCATAACTGAATCCTAGAAGTATTATTGATTGGAAAGAAAATAAAAATAATTATTTAGCTGATATGTATTCCCCATTCATGGTTAATGTGAAAAATTTAATACAGACAGACTGATTTTCACACAAAAGACCTTGTGTTTCATCTCTCATGTACACCATTTTTAAAAAAATCAAATTATCCCATGCTGGTTTGCAATTGATAACATTGAATGCAACTACCAGCCCTCACAAATTAATATTGCATTTCAAGGTAGGCTAATATTGTTTGTTAGTTCAAGAACAGAACTATCTCAACAAAATATGTTCTGCCAAAATGATTGGAATATGCATACTTAACAAATTAACAAAGAAGAAAATTTACATGTACTTTAGCAACTTTGCAGCTATACTTAACTATGGTAACATAACATAATTCAATATGATGCATAATGAATTGAAACTTCTCATTTTTTTGGAAAGGGGTAGGGGGCGGGGTTCAACAAAACAAAGTACCTGTTCGGTGATGGGTCCTGAAGGCTCGGGCTGATTTTCATTTGCCCAATGGCTGCATCCAGGCTCAGCATTAATATCGGATGGAGATTCCACTGACGACTGGTCCTCTGTTGATGATAGTTCCTCTGAATCTGGAACTTCTTGTAGTTCTTGAGAAGATGTTGCCAGCAGTTCATCCAGCATCTGTGAGGATAAATAAGATAAAAATTAAGGAAAATAAAGACAGTAACTGGGGATTGATATTTTACACATCTGGGCCCGGTACTCGGTAGCATACATGTGTAAAGGTTTGCAATCAATTGCAAATTTAAAAGACAAATTCTGATTGATTACTGGTCAATCATTTGAACAAAAAGTGCATGCAACAATGATGATGATTGGCCATTGCCATTTTGCAATTGATCGCAAACCTTTAGGTTTTATGTTACGGGCCCCTGAAGAACCTGTTACCTGCCCGGCTGCCCCTGTTTTTTAGTATTGCATAGAGTCTACATTGCACATGGAGTTGGGTAAATGCACTGTCTATATGCTCCTCTAAGAACAAGATGTAGCTCCTCAAGTTTCCTTAGTTTAATTCCTCGCACAATCGCAGTCACAAAGAGAAACAAAACCTAACTTGTAATGTACTTTAGAGTTCTAACATGTCTAATCCTAAATCCAACGCCGGCTCTAGCCAAAGCAGGGCCTCCCCATTTTTGAGTGTGCAAAAAACATTGAGAAATCAATAAAATGAAAAAGAGGAGGTGTGATGTAGATGACAATTGATTTATTTCCTCACATTAACAAATGACAAATGAACGAGGAACTATTTTAGAGATGCAAATTACGACGGTGGCTAGCTCTATAAAATTCAATTTGCATGTAAACTTTCAAAGGCAAAGCCAAGTAAAAATAGTATGGTATGCTTACCCTCATTTTCTTTCTTTTCTCCGCTGCTGTCCGAGTCCCACTCCTTTTCATTTCGTTCGGCTTCGATGTCTTACTCTTTATTGTGGGCACAGCATCATCCCGTAGCCTCCGCGTTCTCTTCATGTCAAAAGTAGCATGCAGCCCATCATCGAAGTCGGACTCTAGAAAGTGGTCGCTACACACCATGCTCCACTTGCTTGGCCCGTCCCAACTCGCTCTTGTCAACTTCACTTTTGATGTCCACAATCTCCTTAAATTTGGCTCTTTTGGGAACGAGTGAAGGCTCACACCTTCCTGGGCAGTATTGCTACAGCCCCCTACAATACATCTCGCCGGCATCTTAACGAAATCCGAATAAATATGAACTTTTGCAGAAGAAATGAAAACTTTTTGTAACAATCGAGAACTGGCTACGCTATAACACGCAAACACAATAGCCCCAAACTTTTCGCAGGCGCTCGAACGCTGAACTGCGTTTATTGACTTCCCACGATGACGTAGAGTCACGTGATATGCTTGTTTTCGGAGTTTCGATCGTTTTTCTGGGGGCGGGGCTTAGAAGCGTGATAACTCATTAAATTGATTCACAAAAACCGCTGTAACTAATTAATCGCTTATGGGAGAGAAAAAAGAAGTACCTCAAAAAATTTTAAAAATATATATATATCATATAAGTGCAACATGTAGTTGGATGTCAGTGGACCTTTAAGACAAACATGTAGTGATGAGTAAATATACTGTTCAGTGTACATGTACATGCAAGTGCAACATATTATAATCATCAGTGCTGATTTTTAAAAGGGGAGTACTGGTAGATTCTTTGTCATAAAATCTTGTTTGCTTCACAAGTTATTGTTTGCAAGCAGGGTGATATCCCTATATACAGAAAAGTTATTTCTTTGTTTGTTAAAAAAAAATGTAGTGTGAAAGTTGCATTTACACCAAGTTAGCAGTCACAAAACTTGTAGGCCACAAAGAAAACAGAGATCTTCTGAGGAAATGATGAGCCATAAACATGCTCATCCACAGTAACTCTTGCCTTGTTATCCGCTGCCTAAAATGGATCATAGGTTGTATTTACTTTACACTTTGCTCTTTGATATGAACTTGAACTTGAGCTTTGATGTTTTATTACCCAATAAACAAAAAGTACACAAGAAAAACAAAGAAAACAAATACATATATGCTGTCATTTAAGTCCAATCTAACACTCGTTTACTCCTTGAGGAGTCAATCTTGTTATTGATTTGTCATTTAGATTATCTCAAATATCAGTGAGCTTCTTTGTGATCTACCGTTACCCTTGGAGTGTGATATGATGGCCGTTCATAGCTCACAGATCAAATATGCTTATGAAGCGAACACGATGGTGGCCTGTTATTTTGTCTATCTCGTCATCTAGTGTATTGTTCTTTATTTTGCCTCTAGTTTTGTGTAATTGCTAATTTCACTGGGGTTGAATGAGAAAAACACATTAAATCTGGCATTTCCATCTTCTTATAGTGCAATTTTTATTTCTTGTTCAAATTAAATTTGTGCATTTGTCACATTTGGCATCAGTAGAACATTCATACAACCCTGTAGTGCAGCATTTTGTCTGGCATTTAACAGTTTAATTGATAACTTTTGTATGTTACTTTCAAAACATTCACATCGTTGCAGTGAGCCTCATTTCTGAATAAAACCATGTGTACAACTGAATGTCTTAGTTTTGTTGTGTAACATGATCCTTTCAGAGCAAAACCCCCAGAATCCTCTTCATAAGCACATGTTATGGCAAACATCATAATACTCATTTGACAAATAAAAGGAGAAAATCACATTTGGGCTATTTTTGGACATACATTTATACTGTTTGAATTCTTGTTTGAAAAAAAATGTGTTAAGGCCAATTGACATTTGAATCTTGGTTAAGTAAACATACAATGTAAACATACCTGGCTGGTCATCTTCAATTCTGACAAGTACTATTATGGAATACCATTGTTATAATGCTTATTCATACACAGATACAGCCAAGAATATGCCCTTACATAAATGTCTTCTTGCCAAGTTTCAAAGTTCAAGTGGCTCTCTTTGAAAGTGAAGCATGCATTGTTATCGCATTTTCTATTCTTCCGAGATTTAGATTTATATGTTTTTCACAGTAAAAAGATGTAAGCATCACATATCAGGTAATGTAAAAATTGTGCATTATAAATTATGTCTTGTATATAATGCTTCATTGTTTAAAGATTTCATTATGTTGTGTAATTGCTGTACAATTTTTTAAGGTGCAAAATATTAATTTTGTGCCACAAAACAAAATACAGTGTGTGTTTGTTTAGTTAGGTCTACATACAGAAGTAGCACACCCAGAGCAACACAAGATGCCATATCGGGCAAGCCAGTAATTTTTGTCAGCTGAAGTATATATCGCACATCCCACAAAACTGAAACTGATAATCATTTAATTCTTTTTTCCATTTATCTATAATTCAATAGTGAATGGAAAAGATTGTAAACATCCTTCTATAGTCACATGCTGTGGCTGTGACGTCATCACACAATCATTTAGGGGACTCTCCCTGATAATTAGATATCCTGTGAGTGCATTTGTGTCACTTTGGCAAGAAGGAAGAAAGTTACACAATGGACTTATGCTGTCCAGAACTATTGAAGATACGATAGTGGGTATTTCCACTGATCTCAGTAGACCTACATCCACTTGAGTGTGATAATTCAATGCATAGTGTACTGTACTCCTGATTTCATTATTGTAATCATTTTAACTTGAAAATGACTTTGTTGTTTCACCTCAGTGATACATAACAACAACAGGGTACCTCACTTACTGTTTAAACACAAAGTGTTTCCAGTTGAACCCTGTATAACAAATTTACAAACATGAATAATATGTGAACATAGTTACCTAACAAATATGACATAACAATGATAATGTTACAAGTCAGGTGAACAATATGAATGCAGACACAAGATGAATCAAACATGTTAACATGAGAGAGTGCCAGTGAAAAAAATAATAGCTGGTTCTGTACCCTGATCATTCAGTATATTGTATTTTTTTTGTAATTACGGACTTACGCCCATGTGCCATAGAGGTGAAAATGCTGCCTATGTTCATGTGCGGACATGAGCAATGTGGGCGTGGCTTTTCCGGTGAATAACAATTTTATTAGAGCTCCCACACTTAGCAATATCCATATGGCAACACTTGAATATGAGGAGGTGGATGACATGTTGCAGCCAAACTTCACATATATACAATCATGCAGCCAAACTTCACATATATACAATCAACCTGACTGCAGAGATTTTGTCTATAGATGAAGAACACTCAATTTAAAGGGCCCCTGTCATCAAAATGTATGTTGACTTCTATTGATGCAACTTAATATGTATATAATAAAATCACTAACTGTTCAATGGAAATATGTTTCCTTTATTTTAAATTAATTTTTCTATATTTTTTCTCAGCACTGATAAGCCCCGCCTCCAAAATATCCTCCAACTCAAGATTCCCCCTGTGACATCATCAGAGGTAGAAATTAGCAGGATAATAGACATAATTTATGCACAAACTAAACATTGCAATGACTACCTGCAGGTGCTTATAATCAGATAATAGCATCACATAGCTAGCACATTTCTGTCATAAGGAAACAATTATTCCCACATGAAAGGTTGTTAGATGGCATTGTGTGAAGACATGTGATGCTCTTGTGGGCAGGTGGAGGCAGTCATTGCAATGTTTAATTTGTGCATACATTCTGCTTATTATCCCGTTAATTTCTACCTTTGATGATGTCACAGGGGGAATCTTGAGTTGGAGGATATTTTGGAGGCGGGGCTTATCAGTGCTGAGAAAAAATAAAGAAAAATTATTTTAAAATATAGGACACATATTTCCATCGAACAGTTAGTGATTTTGTTGTATACATATTAAGTTGCATCAACAGAAGTCAACATACATTTTGATGACATGGGCCCTTTAAATCCCTCAGAACAGTTTGGCATGTTTAATAGTGCACCTCTCTAAAAAGACTATTTAACTGGAATCAGAACAGTTTTGCATGTAATAGGCCCTCTTTACAAAGACCACAGTCTGTGAGGATCACCTCTCTGTTCAGACCTCTCAAATTGAATCCCTTCAGAGTAGTTTGCTATGTAATGTAAGTGCACCTGTCTATAAGGACCACCTATCTGTAAAGACTAATTACCATTCAGTTTAAATCCCTTCAGAGTAGTTTACATACTATATGTGCACCTATTTAAAAAGATCACATATCTATAGGGACTGCTGTTAATGTTTCCCTTCTGATGGGTTTGCCTGTACTATATATTAACTGAATTATCTACTGGCAGTATAATTACTGTGCGTAAGAAAATTGTGCAATAATAAGATTATGAACAAATTTCCTCTTCCTTATTACAAACAAATGTTTATTACTTGAATGTAACAAGTTTACTTTTGCTGCTTTAAGAATATCCCCATTGAGGTGGTTATATGTGGTAAAGCTTTCATTTTACGATACATAAAACAGTTGTGGTTTTATGGTCAGGTATCCTGTTATTGCATAATGATAGTGTAATAATGCTCAGGTGAGAAAAATGTTGTGCCATAACAGAAAGATGACAGAATTCCCTCTTCTGTCTTACCATCAGTACATGTAGTTATATATTGTACCTATCTATTTCACAATGGTTCTTTAAAAAGTTCTATTTTGAGATAGTCATATGTGATGAATTCTTCTTTTAAGGAAAAATAAATTGGCCGTGGTTTTTTGATTGGGTTTCCTATTATCGCATTATGAACATTTGAACTTTATTATATAGTGGCTGATGTGATCATGATGAGGTGGGATGAATTTGTGCCACAACAGAAAAATGAAATAATTCCCTTTTCTATATTCCTAACAATAGTTCATATTGTGTCCAAATGTTTTGATTTCACTATCATTTGGAAGAAATTTGATGCTGTGGTAGTCATATGTGGTGAAAAATTATATTGAGTAGGAAAACAGAATTGGATGTGGTTTTTATATGAGACATCTCATTTCATTATGAGTTTAGGAATGTAGTTATCTATTGACAAATAGAGCCAGGAAGAACATATGCATTAACAGAAAGATGAAATAATTCTCTCTATTCTATATTACCAACAATATGCTTGCTCATTCATTCTTTCAGAATGTTCCATGCTGAGAAATGTGGTGAAACTTTCTATTCAGGAAATATATCAAGAATAACTCAGTTTCTTGCCTATGGGACTGAGAAATGTGGTGAAATTTTCCATTCAGGAAATATATCAAGAATAACTCAGTTTCTTGCCTATGGGACTGAGAGAGTTAAGCCCTCTGAATATAGCCTTCTCTGAATTTGTGACATGTCCCTATAGATCTACATCAAAAACATAGCACAAACCATATGTTTGTACGCATCTGTACACATCTGCTATATCTTGAACATGAGGAAATGTCTGAGATATATGCTTATTATTCCATCTTCCTATGTCTTTCATATGTTTCCTGTGCAGGATGAGATTGAGATCTGTAATTCCCTTCCGTTTAAGAGAGCGGTCAGCTGGCTGAATGCACTGCAAGAGCTCATTGAAGTTCACCAGGTAATAATAATACCAATAGTAATGCACATATCTCACATGCCTAATACTATGTTACTATGCACTATGGTGCTATTGTTCTTATAACTTTTATCAAAGTTATTTGCAATATTAGGAGGGCAAGGATAATAGCACCAGAAAGTACAAATTGAAAAGTCAAATTATGATATCATTGGCAAGAATTATGGAGAGGTTGTGGAGGGTAGCCTGTCAGGTGTGTGCAAGACAACAATGAATATAGGTTGAAGGAAGAAAGGGATATATTTGGTTAAATATTATTTGGGAAAAGCATTATGATTTCTATTGATTTACATGTACCACTTGGATAAAGTATGATGATATGAATAATGATTGTGATTTTTTTGTTTTAGGTACATGAATCTGCAGAATGCCAAGTCGTTGTCAAGTCCTGGATTGCAGAGAAAGATCAACTCAGGTAATTTTCTTGAGATTACTTTTAGAATATCCCAACCCCTTGAAAAGACAAAGTTAACATGATGTGCAAATCTGGCCTATAATCATACTGTATATAACCGATGTCCGATCACTGTTTGTTTCGATACTATCTGTTAGATAACATACAATGCTTTTTGTAGTTTCAAGGCCATGACCTTCTTTTGCATATCAGAAACAATGAAAGAAAGATGTGATATTGAAGTATTGTCATATGATATTTTGTTATATTACATGTATAGGCCTTATTCTCTATCACTGTCTAAAAGCATCTTTTTGATTACATATACAGTGAAACCTGCTTTAGCAACCATCTGTATCAAAATATCTCATTTTTATTTTCACCCTCCTCTCCTGTTTCTGCTGCCCCTACTCCATGCAGAAGGTGCTTGATCTCCCTATTTTACTATTTTTTCTTTTCTTGTATGTTTTCCTTTTTGTCCTTCTTGTTTTATTTTTCATTCCAGAGTTATTTTATTATCACGGATGTTATCATCATTCTTCTCCACCTCCCCATTTTTGGAGTTGGTCTTATGTTTTTTTGTTTTTTTTTGTCCTTCCAGTACTTTTCATTTGATTTTATTATGCGATATTTCTATCATTATTGTTATTGATTGTTAATTTTATTATCATTTTAACTGCTATTTTCGTCATTGTCACCACCACCATCATCTTCATCATCATCATCATCATCATCATCATCATCATCATCATCATCATCATCATCACCATTATCATCCTCATCATTTTCACATCTTCATTATCATCATCTTCATCATCTTCACCATCTTCATCATCTTCATCATCATATTCATCATCATCATCAACATCCTTGTCATCATCATCATCATCATCATATCATCATCATCATCATCATCATCATCATCATCATCATCATCATCATCATCATCATCATCATCATCATCATCATATCATCATCATCATATCATCATCATCATATCATCATTATCATATCATCATCATTATTTTTTAAGATATTTTGTACATGTTTATATTGTACAACCAATGATGAGGGTTTTTAAAATGACTGCATATTTCTCTCCTCTGCCAGGGTTACAACCAAGTCACTGTTCAACCCCCAGTTTGGCAGCGTGTTCCGGACGCACCACAACTACTCCTACTTCACCTCACGTCTCTGTCGCTTCGCGGACATCTACATGTCGTGCGTGGGCAACCTCCGCAACTACTCGCTCTCGCACACGTTCTACCCGCGCCGGACTGCGCTGCCGCACGAACTCACGTATAATCTATCAGTCCCATAGTCTGTATGCGTGTGCTCTTAACTGTGTGCGTGTGCGCGTGCGTGTGTAGGAATGTACGTATGGCTGCTATTCATCATTAACCAAACCTACCCTGAACCGTGTAAACCCTGTTGTAGCCAAGGTACATCATGACATGTACTATGTCAATAGCATTTCAGGATTATTATTGAAATATGAATGGGTTAACGATCAAGTATATAGTTCAATGACGAGCTCCTGAACAGGTCTAAGGACTCTCCTACATGGTTCTACCACTGTCGGGCAGCACTGGTGTTAGAGGAGAAGAAAAACTTAACTCTCAGAAAGCTCACAGGAACTGGTCCTTGTGTTGAGTCTATAGGAATAAGATAATCCATTAGTTGCAAGGGCTTGATACAGTTGCTGAAACTGTAATCACTAGCCATAAAAGCCTCATTGTGTGCCATAGTAGTTGTGCTCATAAATTGTATGAGCGATTCCTTAACAGTTTTTACATGAACCTGTCCTTGCATGCAATGCATTAAATATTCTTTTGTAAGTTATTGTGATGTATTGCTGTCTGTGTGCAATGCGCATGGAAGGTGATGCCTATTAGACACAAGTTTGTTATCATTGTTATCAAAAGAAATTGTTGAAAATTGCTGATGGATAGGACGATATCATTTAGGACATTTAAACTCTCCTAACCTCTGTTCTACATGATTGATTTCCCTCAAAAGTTAAACAATTATCTGCTGGGATTTGTGTGTATTATCGTTGCCAAAATGCATGAAAGGTGCATTAAATGTTCAATCCACCACTCCCGCACAATACTATACCATCACCTATGATAGATTGCGCTAAGTCTATCTGGCCTTAATGGAGGTGTGAGTTCCTAACAAGCACCTGTCTCCCCTATATCGACAGACTGCACCAGCATACAATCTGATGGTCCTGGATTTAGGCCCAGTTTTCTTCCTATGTTGATAAATAAGGGAAAATAGGTGTGGTATCATTGGAGACGTGCTCATTGTCCTAACATGGTCCCTGTCTCCCACTTTCTTCCCTCATGTGGACAGACTGCACCAGCATACAATCTGTTGGTCCTGGATTTAGGCCCAGTTTTCTCTCTATATTGATAAGGAAGAAAGGTGTGGTATAAATGGGCACCTGTCCTAGCCTAGTTCCTTCCTCCCACATGTATTATTATCGACAGACTCTACACCAGCATATAATGTGTTGGTCCTGGATTAGGGCCAGTATTCTTCTTATATTGATAAGGAAGATAGGTTTTCCTGTACATGTATCTTGCCAAAGTCTTTGCCAATCATCTTACTGTCCAAAATAGTCTGGGTTTTTTTTAATTTGGAAGACAATGATTAATTGTTTTGAATATCTGCTATGTAACAGTGAAAAACTGCTTCCGTGACCAACTGTATAGAGAGACCACACATCTGTAAAAACTACTTTAATAGTTGTACCACTCAAGCATTGTTTCTCATTGAAACCTGTACATTAAGACCCCCTGTTTAATGAACACTGCATTTCCTGTCTCACCTGAGTGGTCTTTATATACGAGTTTCACTGAATATGTAAATTTTGGCAGACAAAGTGCTGCTATATAGAGTACGGAAATGGCGCCATTATATCCATTGTTATGCAGGTTTCTGGTTCTGAACAACATCACCTAAGTGAGAGTTCCATTGGTACCACATTGTCTAACTCTAACAGGCTAGTGGCGGGTACCCTCATTAAGGGATCTTGCTATGATCACCGCTGTTTGCTAAACCCACATAGTTTAGAATTAGTTGTCTTGACAACATGCTCACATGATGTCACACTTTGGTATTATGGGATTTGTGTATATAGGCCTATGTGATGCAAAGATACCTCAGTGGCGTCAACAGGGTTAAATATACAACAGGGTTAAATAACTAGTATCGCAATAGTGGCTGCACATGGTGTATTCACATGGACATTGTCAGGCATTCTTGTTAGACCGCTGCCTGGAGTGTGGGACTTTTCTTTACCAGCCAAGGCAGAGCAAGACAATAGCACATAATGACTTGTCGATCTCTAGAGGATCCCAAGAGGATCTACTGCGTTGCTGGAGGGGAGAGGCAGAATCGCCATGGTTACCATACTGGCAGGCAGCAGCGGATGTATACAGCTCTGATTTGGGTACTTGAGGAAATCGATGTGAGTTATGGAAATGCAGATATATCCTATAAAAGAACTAAAATGCACTGTCACATGGCACTGACTGTGTTCAGTTTATCTGTTATGTAAATGAGACAGTGAATAGAAGAACAAATATTACAGGTTAAGAATTGCCCTCTGCATTTAGAAACTGCAGACTGATTTGTAGTAAGGTCATATTGACTCATTGTCGAATGTATTTAAGTTTTGTAAATGCGACCGTAAATAGAAGGAAAAATATTACAGTTTGAGAATTGCCCTCAGTAGCCACATCAAATATATTGAGGGTAACTCCATCTTTTATGGGCATTTGCAGGAGAAGTTGAGCCTGAGGGGAAAACTACAAGGTATAACTGTTTTCATGCATTATTTGAATCTTTCATCACTGTTAAGTTTCATATTTCACAATTTGGACTCAGTATTTTGTTCTTGTGTTTTTTGCAATGTTTTATGGAATCTGTAATTAGTGTTGCGCTACCTATGTGTGTTCACTTTTTCCACTTGAGGGGGGTAGATATTTGATGACACTTTCCGTCCGACTTCAACCTCGTCTCACTTTACTTTGTCAAATGCACAACTGTAATAACCTCAATGGCCTGTACTTCTTGTATTAATGATTCCATGTTATACTTTCATTTGAAAATCCGTCCTGTGATTCATGAAAATTTTGATGTTCAATTGTGACTCAATTTTCATCTGTACTACATATAGTCATCAGAATATTTGATAAAATGTAGAAGAGAAATGTTGTAGGTTGAACAAGATTAGGGAATTGTATTTAAATTTATTGAATTTATAGTTAGGATGGGGCAGTACATTAACAGCAATTCTTCCCCTTTTTTGAATGATAACTACAGAGGTGTCATAGTTATAATACTGTCTAAAAGCACAAAAATCCATCTGGTATAGTGGATAATATTTTTAATCTCTTACTCTGTGTAGATGGTGAATAATCACTGTGAGTTTCTTATTCATTTAACATTTATGCAAAATGTGTGTTACTGTTGCTAGTGAGTTTGTATTCTAATCTGTTGCCAAACTTGATTGGTCGCAACAACTTTCCTTCTTTTTATTTGTATGTCAACTACATCATATTGAGAAATGGGTAAAACTGTATTTTTTTTTAGCAATCTCTATAATCTAAATCAGCAATTTTAGCGATATTAGTATTCAAATGTGACTCCAGCACTGATAGTAATCTTAATTATCATTTTACTCCTGTATGACTAAACTGTGTATGTAGAGATATGAGTCATTTTTCTTTCTATTTTTTAGACTCCACTTCATATAGCAATAATTGCTCATATTTTTACTTGCTTTTTAAATCACTGTATATGTATCTTGAACAAAGAGTGAGAATTTTTTGGCTCATGAATAACTAACGATATTTAATTCAATTAAGTATTTATATTGTCATATTTGTGGTATTTGGTACATGTATGAATGTCAGTTCAGTCTTCATCTTGATATTGGTGCTCTGAAATCTTCTTCAATAATCTCTTTTACCCGAATTGTATTCTGTGTATGTACATATCGTAGAAATGGTAGAAATGCTGTCGGTCATTGGTAACGTTGTTAGTGTAGATTCAACGTCTGGCAATGTGATGTTCATAGTACCATGGGCAGACTAATGTTGCGCGGCAATATTTATGTTTGTGTATACTGTGCCAAAAGGCTTTTAAATTCTTATTCATATTGTAATAGCTAAAGGCATGTATTTGGGAGAGAGGGAGAGAGAGAGAGAGAGAGATAGAGAGAGAGAGAGAGAGAGAGAGAGAGAGAGAGAGAGAGAGAGAGAGAGAGAGAGAGGGGATGAGGTTGGGGGGGGGGGGGGCTGAGAGGGACGGGGGCAGGGTAAGAGGTGGTGGTAAAATTATGAAATAAGAAATGGAGAACTCGTTTGTTCTCTGGAGATTGAACTACTTTTGACCAGCGGAGAACAGTATTTAAAAAACAGGTCTTCCAAATTGAACAATGAAAATAAGCGAACGATGTTTGCTGTTATGTCTGCAGCTTGTTGGAGATGGGGGGGGGGGGGGGGGGGGGGTAGGGCATAGGAAAAAGGGGGAGTAGGAACATCTGAAATAAATTAAGTGCGTTTTGCTCACGGCATTTTCTCCTTGCGAAAACAAACAAATGCGTCTTCGAAATCACTATAAGTGAAGGCAGGCTTCATCACTAGTTTGTGCTTCATATTTTACAACGATTGAGATATTTAAGATGCAGAAAGTGTTCTGATGATGTTCAGAACCATATATTTATACACCTGTGACCGTGTGCTCTCCTGTATGTGGAGCGAGGAAGTATTCTTCATGGATTGTGTGCTATACAATTGCATGCTGTAAATAATTCTTAACGATTTTACTACTGGAGTACTTGCGTGAACACAATCCTACTTGTAGTTCTATGAATATATTTGGCACAAATGGTCTCCTTATCTGTGTATATAAGAATATATATATGTTCATTGCGAGATTAACTTAGTGAATAATATATAATTGTTAATAATGCCAATGTTTTCCTGTGTCTATTAGGATGATACATATGAACTAACTTTCTATTAATGCTACAATACTGATTATTACCAAATAAAATAATGTTTTGTCCTATGTCACTTCTTTAAAAGGAAACTTGAACGTGAAAATATAATTACAAGTTTTGTTTTAAGTTTTCAGTGGCATCAGTTGAATAATTGTGTATTCAGTTTTTCACATGTTTTGCTGTTCTTCATGATTTGTTCCCAGACTGCAATGCTCATTGACACTGGGTTGAGTTTTGACGATGATAATTGTAAAAATGCATGGAATGTGAGTGAGCTCTCTGCCGAAATGCATTATCATGTCAAATTGTGCAATTCGCCGAGGATCCGTTACGTTTGGTGTTGTGAATACGGAACCTGAAAATTCAATATGACAAAATAATATAAGATATATCTCTCTTTAGTGTTTGTTTGTTTGCGTGTGTCTGTGTGTGTGCTGATAGATATATACATTATCATCCAAAAATATATAACGGAGACAGAGAGAGAGAGAGAGAGAGAAAGAAAGAAAGATAAAGAGAGAGACAGACAGAAACAGAGAGACAGACAGAAACAGAGAGACAGACAGGCAGAGAGAGAGAGAGAGAGAGGGGGGGGGGGAGGGAGAGGGAGAGATATATACAAAAAAGCAATGTGAGAAATAGAGGGGAACAACTACATCATGGAAAGAACGAAGGGAATGAGTTTGGGCAAGGGATGGGGGTGAAAAGGAAGAAATCGTAAAGGGAAGGCAATAATGAAAGTGTGAAAGAGAGGAAGAGTACAAACAACAGAGAGTGAGGGAGTGAGAGAGAGAGAGAGAGAGAGAGAGAGAGAGAGAGAGAGAGAGAGAGAGAGAGATAGCATGGTGTCAAAACGAATACAAACAGCTGGTCTGGAAAAGTACACCGCTAAAAAGAGCGCATGCGCCGAACATTTCACACTAAGCCCTCCCTCATCCAACCAAACATACCCACCAGCTGACAAAACGTCAGGTTGGCATGCTAAAAACTGTTTGGTTTAAAGGCTGATGAACATTTTAGATTCAAACTACATTATACATTCGGGGGTAGCATTAAGACTTATGACTAATTCCTCTTTTCTCACAGTCCACGGGGAAGAAGATTATTTTTAGGCCTTAAAGGGATAGGTCACCCTGAAATTATTTTGGTTTCTATAAAAGGAGACATATGAAGAAGAAAAAAAAAACATATTAGTGAAGTGTTGACGAAAATCAGTCAAAGGAAAAGAAAATTATTTGATTTTAAAGTTTTTGATTTTGTGACGTCATGTGCGAGGTGCTCTCCCATAATGTTGGGTACAATTTTTGTGGAAAATGTCTTTTTTCTCAAAAGGATTTTTACCATTTCACCTGTGCGTTTGATATATCAATGCACACATATCGCTATGAAAATAATGAATTCCTTCATCAAAGACCATACAAAAAAAGGCAATTCATGGAAAAAGTAGTACACATTATGAGAGAGCACCTCGCACGCGGTGTTACAAAATCAAAACTTTAAAATCAAATTACTTTCTTATCCTTTGACCGACTTTCGTCAAAACCTCACTGATATGTTTATTTCATGTGTCTCATTTTATTGAAACCAAAATAATGTCAGGGTGAACTATCCCTTTAAGAAAGTTTTTGCAGCCAGACCTGTTTCTTGTCATGATTGTTGTGTGTGTGTGTTTTTTTTATTAAAAAAAATCGTGACAACCTGAACGCTAGACTAGCTACAAGTTCACTAATGAATCCCCAGGTATGTCGATAATGTCACATGGGAAAACATGATTGCTGAGGGGAAAGCCTCGGCCAATCACATCCTCGCATTACAACGAAAACATTTCCTACACGCTGTAATCCCTCCTATATTACATTTTACTTCCTGACAATCTGGTAGCGATTTTGTGTTGGTACGTGTTGCTATAATAGTTAGAATTGATTTATAAATCAAGATGCATGAACTTACGGACATTTTTCCTATATAGTCAAGCACCTTTCTATGCATATTACTGTATTCGATTTTGGAAGTTAAAACGTGTTGATCTGTTATTAAGCCGATATCTATTTATTGACCTGTACATGGTATAGACCCGCCAATATTATACCCAGCGTCGCCATGATCTTCATTACAACCGTCACAATTGTCACCTTCATCACCATCATCACCATCAACACCATAACCGCTACCGCCACCACCAGCAACTCAATCTCCACCATCATACAGTAATCACCACCACCACCCCATCACCACCATCAGTTCCGTCGTCATCATCATCACCATCATCACCACCGCCACCACCACCAACACCAACACCAACACAATTGATCGTCACCAATGTCATCACCATTATCACCACCACCATCACCACAATCTTTTTCATCATCACGACCACCATTGTCATCACTATTACCATCATCACCACCATCACCACCACCACAATCATAAGACCCATCCCCAAGTTCTCTAATTATCACTTACATTGATTGAACACATACGCGTGGTATCTCGATGGCGGTACGTACCATTTAGGAGATAGCCCCATCCGCTGACTATAGCCAATCAGAACGCTAATAGCGGAATGATTTCAACGCTGATTAACCATTATTAACCTTAAAATGAACTTGAATATATTACGAGGTGAACGTACATCCCTCACCCACGAGCAATACTACAATTACAATTGTGATTCCGTACGTGTCAATATATAGACAGCTCTCACAGAACAGGTATGTGTGATAGCGTGAAATGCATGTACCTCTGACTCCCGGTTAGAGGTGTACGGGTTCGAACCCACCATATATCACTTGTGTTATTGAGCACAGAATCTTCATCCACATAGCTGCTCCGATCCAAGGTTGTATGAAGCGGAATATCCTTGATCGATCGTACCTAGTAGAGAAACAGGGACCTGGTAGAATTCGTTGATCCAGCTAGTGACTGGGGTAATGATGAAAGGGGCCCCATGAAAAGCAATGACGAGGCTACCCTGGATGAATAAGACCTCATCATTATCATTATTTTGTAAAATGCTTAAAAGTATGTACCATGAAGCAATTATGGGTATTTGCTCCATTCATATAATACCGTACTTGTATGTGGATTTGTGTATGTGTGTGTATCCATACTCGTTGCGCTCAAGCCACGGCACTGACTGCACACTTTCATGACTATCGAGAGCTAATTTCACTCTCTTCATGTACAATGCAAATAACTTTCATGACACATCGGTCCCAAAATGAAAATTCTGTCATCACAATGATAATCGTATTTGCCAGGAATCAAATGTACGGTCATTCTAAGTAGGCATTTTATCACTTTTCACCACTTTACCATAAGTGCATATTGTTAGTTTAATATTAACACGACACGTCCGCACCAGTAGGTAATTACTGAATCAATCGGCCTGACATGATATACGTCAACGCAGAAGAATGATCGACCCTGATAATGCCGCGACCATTATTGTGGCTTGCTAGGTTCATGCGGGGTATCGCCATCCTGTTCAATGGTGTCAGGCCGGATGTCGGCCGAGTTGTCGGTTGGGATGTTCCAACTATGGAGGCGTGGTGAAGGCTGGCCCAATCAGCATGGACACAACTGAGTCTGTTAACAACCATGTCTAGTAACACAGACTACGCTCAACTCTCACTTACTGGCCTGGTCTCTCCTCACCTTGGAGGCAAGACCAGCACGTAGGAGTAGGGTGTTGTCTGTGTTACCTAGTAACGAGGTTAGTAACAAATCCAGACTACTGCGCTGAAATGTGACCCCCCCCCCCCCCAAAAAAAAAAAAAAAAAAAAAAAAAAAATCGTTAAGGGCTCATAAAAAGTGTGGTCTTTTTAAACAAATTGATTTAGTACAGGTTTCAATGAGGAAAATGGAAAACAGAAAAGGTGGTCTTTGCATGTAGCCAGGTTGTCTTTATGTACAGGTTACATTAATCCAATTTTTCAATGATAACAGTTGTGGAAGGGTAACAGAAAATGTGCTTTTTCTATACAGGCATATAATTTACTAAGTGAGGTATGATTTTCATAAGGACCAGTGGAGATGCTAAACCATTGTAGGCATTTTAGTTGAATGAATGAATGAATGAATGAAATCAAAGCCAAAAAGGTCTCGTTTGAACTTATTGATGAAAAATGCTGATTTTGCAAATCAGGCTTAGGCAGGTACAAAATGAAATCAACCGCATTTGTGTTTTCTTTTACACTATAGACGTGCCAGATGTTAAGTTTGCTATTTGTTTTGCTTCCTTTTGTCATTCCGTTCAATACAAATTCAAAGACAAACTGTACCAATCGGAAACTGCCACTTTCGTTGAAAAGTTCGTTGTACAGGTGACATGTTAAGTAGTACTTAATAATAAAAGACCTTGGTACATTCAGGGCTTTAAAAAATAATGCTTGGAGGGTATGGTGAATATTCTATTGATTTGGATTTAAGTAAAGATTACATATGAATACAGAGAGAGATAAAGAAAGAGAGAGAGAGAAGAGAAAGAGAGAGAGACAGAGAGAGGGTAGCGAGAGAGAGAGGGGGAGAAGAGAGAGACATAGATAAAGAGAGATAGAGAAAGAGGGAGCAGAGAGAAGAAATTGAGAGAAAATGAGAGAGAGAGAGAGAGAGAGAGAGAGAGAGAGAGAGAGAGAGAGAAAGAGAGAGGGGGGGGGAGGGAGAAGAAAGAGAGGAAAGGAGAGCGTGAGAGAGATATAGAGAGAGACAGGTGAGAAGAAGACAAAAAGATCGAGTGAGAGATGGAGAGGGGGAAGAGAAAGAGAGAGAGAGAGAGAGAGAGAGAGAGAATAACAACGAAAGAAAGATATAAAGTTACATACATAAATAGAAAGACATAGGACGAAGTGAGGAAAAATAAACAAGGATGAGAATTAAGAAGCCGATGAAGAGAGAGAGAGAGAGAGAGAGAGAGAGAGAGAGGACGAGGTGGAATGACAATGAGACTAGGGTCCTTATAATAATATCTCCTCTCTTTATACAACCATATTCCTTAAGATTGAAATAATGAACTACAATGAATCGGTCAGCTAAAGAAAGAAAAAGCAGGTGACAAGAGAATAGTGATTCTAGTCGCTATGTGTTAAAGCATTCCCTCTCCGCCATGTACACGATCAGTTTACCAATCACGCCAACAGCTCGTTCATGGTGCGGAATTCTATTTTTATCCACTGTTGCTAACGGTACATTAACAATAACATTTAAAGGAAATAAGCAATCGGTCTTGTATAATCTCCATTTCTTTTTCATCCTTCTTCATTTTCCGTTGCCATCACAGTCTCATAACCCCCGGTATGCGGAACAGAGCCCTGGAATTGAGATTGATCGCAACTTGACTTGCGATTGCGATCAATCGTAACTATGTACATTAGAGGTTAGGGATTGGACTCGCCATCGATTCAGATCAATGGCGACTCTTTACAGGACGGGGACCAGGTGATTTCTCCATGCCGCGTGCCGCGTGATCGTTCTGTATTCAAAACACAGCTGGGCACCACCACACATGTCACACGTGACCATGACCCATACTCTGTACGCAAAGGAGTCCCTGGGAAATGGTTTGCACAACGAGGGCGCTGATTGGCTGTGTCGTCCAGAGACACTTATCTGCTTTCATATGAGGTGTTAAAAAAAAACCCGTTGACACTTTGGAAAAATCATTTTAAAAAATCAGGTACTGCTCGGCTCAAGCTGAACTGGACACATCATAAAGTCAAGGGATATCAATTTCTTTTGAGACGGGTTTTGGGGCATTCTATTGATTATTTCATTGCAATAATCCTTGGAATATTTAATGAGTTTTTCATTTTTTTTTTTACAAAATTGGATCTAAAAGTGCGTGTGTATCAGATTATTGATTCAGAACACAACCATGGCCATTGTACATGGGAGACTTTGATAATGATATCGATTATGAGTATGTCTATAATTATTACTATAATCGTCAGTGTGTGAACAGGAGGCCGTATGCCGAAATACACCCATGCCCTGAAAAGCAATATGATGGATCTCGACTCGGATAAAGGAGCATATTTCACAGGGATATTGTATAAGTGTGGTGGAAAAAAAACTGCTACATTGTTATAAGTGCCACCGTACGGAAGGAACGATGGAAAACTATTGTCACCAGCATAATCGTAAGCGTGCTATGGTGAAGTCCACGAATAATTGTCGGATTTATGTTGTGGATAGATTTGTTGCGAATGCAATACGCTGCTCAATAATGCACGGGTGGTTTAATAGCATTTTCTCCGGCAGAATCAATCATGCACGCTTTTTAAAAATTGCATTGGCAGGCACACTTGGTTTGCGAGTTAATGAAATTAATGTTTAATGATACTGAGATGTTGACAATTCTGTTGACCCTTGGAAGACAACTGCTCGCCAACGTAAAGGCCATTCTGTAATTATTCAAGTCATTTTTCTCTCATTTTCTGAACACTGCTATTAAAAAAGCCCCGCTTCCCAAAATCGTCCAGATCATGATTTTGTTGTGACGCTCTCTCTCTCTCTCTCTCTCTCTCTCTCTCTCTCTCCCCCTCTCTCTCTCTCTCCCCCTCTCTCTCTCTCTCTCTTTCTCTCTCTCTCCCTCTCTCTCTCTCTCTCTCTCTCTCTCTCTCTCTCTCTCTCACACACACATATTTGCTTCTTTTTTTTCTCTCTCACTCTCACATTCTCACTATTATTGTATCTTTGTCTTTGTCTTTGTCTGTCTATCTGTCTCCCTCTCTCTTTATCTCTCCCCATCTCTCCTCTACCCCTCTCTCCTCTCTCTCTCTCCTTATCTCATTTTCTTTCTTTCTTTTTACAATGTATAATATGTATATATTCATTTATTAATCTTTCTATTGTTCGATCTGTTTCCCCTATAAGCCCCATCTCTCCCCATTTCACCCTTACTCTCCCCAACCTCTTCTCTATTCCTTTCTTTGCCCCATTCCAATCTCCCTGGTATACAGCCCCCCACCTCCCCCCGCCCCCGCCCCCTCCCTAGACTCATTAACATGGTTCATGTTACACATAGCGCTATAAAAATAGCAGGTCTACCCACCTCTCCATGCCGATCAATCAGTGACAAACGCCATGCTGCCTCCACATTCATAACACTAATCGTCGTCGACTTCGTTTCTTCTGCTCCTGCTGCTGCTGATGATGATGGTGAGGGGACTGTTGCTGCTGATGATAACCGTGGATCGAGAATTGATTTAGTTACGTAACTTGCGAGATGCTCTCCCATTATGTTGCGTACTCAACACAAATCATCTCATGCTGTCACAAGTTCATTGAACTTTAACTCAAAATCACAACATTGGGTGATTTCAATTATTTGCAAATTATTTCGTGTATATTGAATCAATAATAGTGCTTCATGTTGTTTTTGGCATCCCACAAAGTGAGTCCAAAGCCCCGTAATATAAAGGTTTGCAATCAATCGCAAAATAGCAATGGCCAATCAACATTATTGTTGCATGCGCTTTTTATTAAAAAGACTAGTAACCAATCAGAATTGGTCTTTCAAATTTGCGATTGATCGCAAACTTTTATGTTACGGGGCCCAGGTTTAGCACTAGAATACCTGCCACATAATGTAGAGTGGTAAAATAACTACCTGCCAATGTTCTTAGGCTTCGTGGTCGAAAATGCAATAGTTCATGATTGTATTTTTCAGCATTCCTTATTAATACCGAACTTTTACAATCGGTTTGAATACACTTGGTGTTAGAATAGACACTATAAGGAATTTCAATAACAAAAACAAGATTTAATCAAAGCATAATTTACTTCAGGTCGTTATGCTCAATCAAAGTAGCCTAGTCATGTACTAATTGTTCATAAATCATTAATTTCTTTTCATGAACACCCAAAGACATCGACTAGACTCATGGCAGAACATGATTATCACACCGTTTCAAAGCTATGAATCCATTTAGAGCTAACATATCAAATATAAAGAAAATCATCGTCGATTGCGATAGCTACATCAAACTGAAAACGAATTGCGTTAGCATCGACAATCGATTATACTCAAGTGGGTGTTTTATTTTGGGTTTTTGGGGGGTTGGATTGGATAAGCTTGACAGCGGTCTGTGTGGAACAAACATAACTTTATCAAGGTTCAAATAAAAGTCGATAACTTTGCTGACGCGAGTGTATTTACTCTTTTCCTCTTTTAACCTGTACTCAGGTGAAAGATAACTGTCCAAATAAACAAGGACAATACACGAATCTTTGTATACAGAAAAAGACGATGTTGATTACTTAAAAACACGAGATAATTTATGAACTAATCTACGAATCTGATAACTTGTGTCAATTTTTGGCGCTTGACACAGTTTTGTTCTTGATATTTTTGCAAGCATTCAGATTTGGAAAGGGGTGTGTGAGTTTATGTATGTGTGTGTGTGTGTGTGTGTGTGTGTGTGTGTGTGTGTGTGTGTGTGTGTGTGCACTTGCATGCGTCGATGGTACGATGAAAGAACACCGGTTGGAAACAAATACTTGGCCGACTTGTCAACGTTTTGTTGCATTTCATGAGAATATGTTTTTTCGTTGTCAATCAAACCAATGATGTTCAAAGAAATGGATATCCATCCCTCTGAACATGGTTTGAATCCGTCACTCAATATTCATGACTGACAGCTGCAATATGATACATACGCGATTGCGTCATATGTCCACCTGGAATTTACCATAGGTCAAGCATTCTCCCATACATGCATGTATTTCAGCTTCCGCTGATAAACTCTTGAATTTGTCATGAAGTGCTTGTTGTGTAGTTAACGAGGACAAGTGAACACGAAATTTGATACTTTTCTAGATGAAAATACTAGTTTGGGCGCAGCTGGGCACGTTTTTCATGTTACTGAAAGGAAAAATGTTTTGTTTCCAGCAACTTTTCTATGGAATATGTGGTGCAACAGTGAGAAATTGAAACTTTTGTACTGCAACTTGATATCACGTTTAGACCCGGTTTACCTTATTGTAACGATATTCCTCGATTGAATCTTTATAGATGCATCGTATTACATGTCACAACTGCGCAAGCTTACGGGGTGAGGATATTTCCCCAAATTCTTCTGCGCATCCTTTTTTGTTTCGATGCCATGCAAGTCCAGGCAAAATTATCCAGAGAATAGGCGGATTCGAATATGGGATCAAAAAGAAACTCTATTTAAAGCATTCTTTTTGTGACTAGAAAAAGAAAACAATGAATCTGAATTAATTAAACAGCTGATGGTACTACACGAAACTTTAACATCTTTGATCAAACAATCAAATACACCACGGATCAAATTTCAGCAATGGTGATAAAAACAGACCGCATGCACAATAGTCAATTATTTTTGGTTTGTGATTGTCATTATCTTGCTGACGCTTAATCCTATAATTCCATTCTAAAAGCAGTCTCACACCGGTGTATTTGTTCAATCATTTGTTTAGATTATGGATCTATTTATGATCAAAATGTTCTAAATAAGGCATTTGATTCGTGATAGCAACCGCGAAAGAAACACGTTTACGAAAGAGGACTGATTAAGGAGTGATTAACGGGTAAAGGCTTGTCTAAATATAGTTATCGTTTTATCGCTGTTGACAAACATTAAAGCTTCTTTTTCTGGTGGGTTCAAGGTTCCTTGATATCTTGCCCCCTTCTTGTTCTTTTCTTCTGAATTTTGTTAGGACTACGCTTCTTCGCCGTCACCCTCTTCTTCTTCTTCTTCTTCTTCTTCTTCTTCTTCTTCTTCTTCTTCTTCTTCTTCTTCTTCTTCTTCTTCTTCTTCTTCTCCTCCTCCTTCTTCTTCTTCTTCTTCTTCTTCTTCTTCTTCTTCTTCTTCTTCTTCTTCTTCTTCTTCTTCTTCTTCTTCTTCTTCTTCTTCCTCTTCTTTTTTTTTTATTTTTGTTCCTCATCGTTTTCTTCTCCTCCTCCTCCTTCTTCTTCTTCTTCTTCTTCTTTTCCTTCTTCCCCATCCCCTTTACCCTTTTCCTGTTCGTTTACACCTTCTTGTTCGTATTACAGATATGCAAAAGAAATGTTCTTCCTTATTTTAGTCGTAGTCGATTAGTCCTACCATAGACTCGGGAGGTACGTAGATGTGTTATGCTATATGAAGGCTATACATTTGATCCTGCCACTACCGGCGCGTCAAGGGAAATTCTAAACATTCAGATGGTTTTAACAATACGCAGTATTTTTTACTAGGCGTCACCATCACAATTGCCAAAATTACAAGATATAGGTTTACATAAAATGTAGATAAATAGATTATAATGGTCTATATATAATCAACATGTTCTAAAATGGGACGTTTGCTCCGCGATAATAACGAAAATAGTGGCATGTATTTTGTTTAGAGGACTGATAGACAAGCAGTTGTTATCGAGTAGACCTATGTATAGTTCTCATCGCTCGTGACAAACATGACAAATGAGAATAAGTGTTTAAAATTACAAAAGTAATGAAACTCAACATGAAGTAGCAGTCCACCCGAACGATAACATGTATGTAATACCATAGGTTCGCGAATCTTTCCACAAGTGTGAAAAATTATTCCCGCAAATACAACTATTAGGATTGTGCTAAGTGCATTTTGGGGAATCATCATTACGAACTAGCACAAGTTCTTGGTAACTAACTTCCAAGGGCGACCCCATTAAATCACATAGCTACGGATTTTAATTTAAACACAGATACTCCCTTGCAATATGTCTGATACTAGTCTTCTCTAACATTCCCCAATTTATGTCCTTTTTTTGTACTTTAAATCAATTCAGCTAATTGCCGAGGTGCCATTCTTGCTTTCGATTGATGTAGTTGCAACTATCTCTATTGTATTAAGAATCATCTTATCATTATAGTGGCCAAACATCTCTGTACTGTACATTTTTGATGAGTCTGATGATACTAGTTGTTAAAAAAAAACCTTTTGGCACTTATGAAAAATGTGCTCATCATAAGGTCAAAGGATGTCATTATTTTAGAAACAAGTTTTGTGACATTTCGCATATTGGGAGTCCAAATTCCCCCCAAAAGTGAAAATCTCATTAGATATTCAAAGGATTATACAAAATTAATAACTGATAACAAGTCCCAAACGCTGCTTCCAAAAAAAAAATGACATCCTTTGACTTGGTTTTTTTAAATACTAGTATCAAACAGCACACAGCTCTAAGCGGTGATTACGTAACACAATTATGTAATCATCGGGTTGATAAAGTTACTAGGTAGAGCGTACTTTGTCTTGGTCCACGATTCATCGCTTGCTGTTTATTTCCCGACTACCAGCTGACCGTGATTACTATGTATATTGTGTTATCTTTGAAACAGGGCATAAAAACGGGGTCAGTTTCATTTTAAGTTACTGACACGTTTCTTTCATGTGTCTCCTTTTAATCAAAACCAACTAAATTTCAGGGTGAAATTTTAGTTAGTTTTAATTAAAAGGAGACACATGAAAGAAACGTGTCAGTGACGATTTGATGAAAATCCGTCAAAGGATAAGAAAGTTATGATCTTTGAAAGTGTTGATTTCGTGACGTCACGTGCGAGGTGCTCATTCACATTATCTTGTGTACAATTTTTTTCGGCAATGTGCATTTTCTCAAAACGACATGCATCTTTTTACTTGTGTGACACAATATTTAACTGATTTTGAAGTATACATCATTGTCAAGTTTATATCTTACAAGCTAGACATGCTGTTTGGTGTGGTTTATGTAATCATTTACAGAAAAGTGTTTCATACGCAAAAAGGATTCATTGTTATTCAAAGAGTTTTGTGGCAATTAAGAAAAAGGGATCACAAGTATATCATGACACAAGCGTTGTTATCGACAGTAGTGTGCAGTGTAAAGCTTGCAGAGGTAAACACGAACCTTGCACATCACCACTTAACCCTATGAGGGCCAGGTAATTTACTGTGATATGGGCTTTTGGTGTATATCTTGTGCAAACATATACAAATGGTGTGTAAAGAGTTAAGAAGCTATAACTGATAAATGTCTTCGTTGTATCTTACCCAAATTTGCACCTGTAAGCAAACTGAAAGAGTCTGAGCATGAGATTTCGAGGAAAGAAGGATTGTTCACGCATGTTAATGTTTGGATCAACCGAAATTAATTCGAAATACAATCGGAACATTATCTGGCTATAATCCCGTCATTGTGCAGCAAAGTTAAACCCAGCACCGGGCGCATGTCGGCTAGGACGTGTGTTTAAAGGGCATATACTGTACTGGGAAGGCAAAAAAGCCTTCAAAATGTAATTGTTAGCAATCTTCTTGGCAATGGTCTTAAATTCATGTATTGTCTATTTTAAAAGATTGCTGAACGTTATTTGCCCTAAAATGATCTACATTTGAAGTAATGAGTGATTCAATCACAAATCCTCAAAAGTTCGGCCCGAACATTTTGAGGATCTAATTATTAGTCATTAATTACTCCATATGTGGATCATTTGAGGGCAAATAACTTTCAGCAAGCCTCTAAAATGGACAATACATGAATTTAAGACCATTAGCAAGAAGATTGCTCACAGTCACCTTTTGAAGGCTTTTTTGCCTTCCCAGTACAGTATATGCCCTTTAACTTTGGAAGTATCATTAAACCATGGACCCTCTACAGAAGTCGAGTTTAGGGGGGTTCTGAGTTTAGATTGCCCAGGAGTGTAGTTTAAGGTCGGCCAAACTTGCCGCCGCGACCAATATTATGTGGTGAAATTATGTTTATGGGAATTATGTTTATGGGAATTAGGTTTTGGAAGCAAGTTGTTTTTTTCATTCAAGACCCTGCAACATTATGGATTTATATTGGAAGATACCTGATTTGTACAATAAAGCAGTTCGCACTGTTCAGAGCTCGCCTGTCTTAAAACAATATGTGTTTTTATTCATATTCATTCATTCCTCATCGTGCGTTCTGATCAACTTTTTAAAAAGAATCATGTGGAAATAATAACCCCAACAATAACCCCGTGAAACTCTTATAAAGTGCTCTTCTACGACTTATAAGTATGTATGAGTAGGTATAAAATCTTAGTATCAGTGAATATAGTGTGTTATAAGTTGCATAACAGCTATATTTGATTATCATTTTACAAGAATAAAAAGATACCTATCAAAGTTTACCGAATGTTTGCTCATAATCACATAATCTCCTACCATTGCCGTTTCTGAATAAGATGTATCTACGTGGTCAACGTTGAATCGATATCTTAGATATATTTGCAAATAAGATCATGTTCACGCCTAGGTGAGACTATGTCATTACTAAGATAGATAACGATGATGTCACGGTTGTCTATTCATCAAATCATGTCTGTTCCTAGCCACGAGGTCACAGCATGGATAGGACAGGTATCTCATTACATGCATCATAAGCAAATTATTAGCACAGCGAATTACCACATGATTGCCACCGCACACGGTACGATTTGGCCTTGATTATGCAAACGTAAGGGCGTACGACTCGAGATATGACATCACCTATCCTATCACCTATTTACACAAATTGAGCCAGTCGCAGAGTCGCACGACTGATCGGGTCGTGTCGTTATCGTATAGCCGTTTTTTATGGTTAGGTAAGTCAAAGAACTTGAACATCAAACTGCTTCATTGGCAAAAAGGTAATAACTACCATCTAGTACCTCAAGACAGACTAAGAAGCGGTGTCACTGCATAATAACTGCGCTGTTAATGAAGGTTGCTGTTGCGTAAGTTAGTCCATTTATCGAATAAATTCATATTTGATGTATTGCTATTTGTTATAATCATTATTTCATTTATTTTGATTATTTTCCACATACAATATGAATAGAAAGAAACTATTAGAATAATTTTTGCATTTTACATTTTTAATATTGAAAACATAATAATGAATGATAATGGTTAAATACGAGTCAATTCCCTCCATGATATTTGGCTGATTTCAAACCAAGACAGTGACACAAAGACCCCAAAGACAAATTGATTTATGCGGAAGCTCTACAAGAAAGATCATGAAAAGAAGTTGACCATTTCATTCCATTAGGTTAATCAAAATCCTTGAACTAAACCCTTTACCCGTAATCATTGGAATACAAACAAATATGAGCCTGGTGTTGTACATAATCTCAGCTTTTATGATTTTAGAGATATTTTATAAACCTTGACAAAATTACTATCGTCTATCGGTCTATAACATCCAGATGAAAATAGATATAGCATATGCTTAGATGTATTTTCAAAATGAGGAACACTCCCTCTCCCTCCCCGATATGATTAAAACATTTACGCTTTACACCATACTTCTTTAAATACTTTTTTAAATAGATATCATTGTTGCCATGAAGAACAAAGTATGACGTACAAGTATAACGCCTACAGAAGCAGCTTAAAATGTGTTTTGGAAGCCGGTTTTCTAATGACATGTTATTAAACCTTGTGTACTGCGATCTAGTCCAGAAACCATTTAAAAACCTGGACATTTTTCTTGTTTATGTTGCTATTTTCATTTTCGTTTGCGCAATTTTGGAGAGAGAGATCTACACGAATACATAAAACTAATTCGTATGTACTAGACACGATTGATTGATAAAAACTTAAAAGTTTGAACTCGAATCAAGCTGGACTCAGCACATTGTAAAGTTGAGGGATGTCTAATTTGTTTGGCATACGTTTTGTGAGAGTTTATTCATGAAAATTCATGTTATTAGCCTTTGAACCTTTCATTAAATGTTCATTTCTTAAAAAAAGGAAAACCTATTTGTGTATGAGATTTCGGTATACTAGTACGCTCTTGATGAAGGTTTGGCAGACATGCAAACACAAAAGAACAATATCTGACCAGTTATATAAACCGAATTTGCAGACATGATAATTGTTGCCCATGTAACAAATTACAATTTTAATCAGCATTGTGAAGGAACGATTTCGCCTACGATTTCGTCTGGTCCCGTGTTTGTTTTTACTTGTTTGACTTAGTTGACATAACTTTATTTATGGAACAAACATCGAGTGTTTATTGTAGGGGGAACATACCCTTATCAAAGTAGATTCGTTCGGAATGGTATTAACTATCTCCGTACCACGACTTGAAGGTCGTATTGAGTTATAACACACATGATATGCTAGATGGGATTAAGAGGGATTATCTAATGTGGAGGTCACGTTCAGTCTGGCGGAGATAACAGCTTGAACAGTTTCAGCATTTTATCGTCGTTACGACATAAAGGTCATTTTGTGACACAATTTCTTGAACTGCTGAAGCAAATCTCATGGGACTCACCTCGACTAGCTATAAAGTTAAAAGAAGGTGGAGCCGGAGGAGGAGAAGAGGTGAAGAATAGGGAGAAAAGAAGAAGTTAAAGGGGGTATAGAAGAGGGGGTAGAAAAAGTAGGTGCAGAAGAAGAAGAAGAAGAAGAAAAAGAAGAAGCAGGAAATGAAAATACGAATTGAGAAATTAAATTCTCCTTGACTGGCATAATTTAATAAACATAAAACAGAGAAGGAGAAACAACAAGAGGGAGAATAAAAGAAATAGGAAGAAAAGGAAGCAGAAGCAGAAGAGGAAAGAAAGAAAGGAGAAGAACAAGGGGGAGGAAATTGAGAAGAAGAAGGGGGAGGAAGAGAAAAAAGAAGAAAAAGAAGAAGAAAAAGGAGAAGAAAAAACGAAAGAAGAAGAAGAAGAAGAAGAAACAGAAAAAGAATTAAGAGGTGATTTGTCGATTGCGACAGACCACATAAAAAGTACAAAAAAGGAGAAACTCTCGACACAGGGATATCCTTATCATGCTTATATTATCTAGTCATGGTCGAGCATGGTGTTGCACCCATGTTCTTTGAACATGATCGATCACGCGGCAGACGGCACGGAGACGAAGCAGCCGTTCCGGCATCGGCGTGATCGGTGTTCAAAAGCACAACAATCCAAAAAAGAAAGAGGGCTCATTAATCCGAGAATGAGATAATGTTCTCAAATCCAAATAAGAAATATGGTTCGTTACTCCGAGAATGGGAAAGGATTCGTCAATCCACAAATGAGAATGGATTTGTAAAATATCTGATAATGAAATTCGTTCGTTTGTCCGAGAATGAAATAGGGTTCGTAAATCCCAAAACGCAATAGGCATGATAGGGTTCGTTTATCTGAAAATGTTATAATCTTCCTCTCTTAGACTCCATACAGCCATGTGGGAATGATGTGTATTACTACTGCAAATATACCTTAATGGCGGATAAAAAGTTATGTATTAAATACGACGTAGCTTTTGTTCTCGGACAAACGAACCTTCATTTGTTTTTCAAAAAGAGAGAGAAACTCCATGCACGCGGGGCTATCTTAGTTGGTCATGGTCATGCACGGCGACGCGCATGTACTTTGATCTAGATCACGCGGCAGATGGCATGGATATGGAAGCCGTATTCGCATCGGCATCCTTCACGCACTATTGACCAATCACCGTTCAGAAGCCACTCAACGCCAATCATGTATCAATGGTAGATGTAAGATTAAACAGTCACGTGACACGGTATTGCGTTTGATAATTTCCCAGTGCATGTTTTTCATTGCCTGGTATTTCTCGTACTGCCAAGATGTCGTCCGGGCTCAGAAACATTTAAATTAGAAACAAAAAACATAGAAACAGGGCCCTATCGAGTTGCGATCGGTCTGAATCAATCGTAAATCCAATCCCAGATCTTTGAGGTATATGTAAAGAGATCAATCGCAAGTCAAGTTGTGATCAATCGTTAATCTTTGTTCGCAGGGCCAGTTTGGAAGAAATAGGACATTATCAAGGAGTTATTTGTATTTGAACATCATGATTATTAGCTATGAATTCTAACCATTAACTTTCATGGGTAACTTCGTTAGTCATCGTACTGTAATACCGACTCCCCATTATTTACCATGCATTAACAACATGATACCCCGAGCATCACTTGCCTACCTAGAATTTACACAGGAAGATTACAGAGCTGGTAATTATCATATTTTCAAACACAGATCACTTTTCACATGTTTGAGTTTTCTCAACCAAGTTTTGTTCTACATCTGTACATTTATTTATTTCCTCTTATATTCGGGATGTAATTGCTTTCATATATCCACCCATGATCCGTTTACAAAATGTGATTGAATAGACAATTTTCATTATGTATGCACTTTCATTTACGTCGTGCAAACAATACGTTACCAATGGTAACCCTGAAGCTTGTCCGAGGTATGTCGAGTAGCAACAACTAATAGATTCAGAGTGCATTCCATCCATTTAAACCGAATCACGAACTACAGGTCAATGTAATAACGCGTTACTAAGCAGCTAAGGGGAACGTTGTGCAAAAATCCCTTATCATTGGAAAGTTTCCTCCCGACCATGCCGACTGTCAAGTGACCATTTATTAGATACACCTGTCCCCAGTCAGTGTGTTTCTATGGGTTAAACGCACTTTAAAAGAAATGAAATCGTAAGTTGTTAATTAGGCATAAACCGTTTTTGCAACTTTCCCTCTATAATTATGTACGCTTTCATTCGTAATAGGTAGAATGCACTATGGTGTTAATTATTGCTTGTCGGACAAACCTAGAACGTGTTTTGGGTTTGCCAGTATCAACGTATTGTTTGAACGGTGTGATAAAATGTGCATAAAATACACGTCTCAGCACCTGATATATTCAGAGTGAATTCCACTCAATGAAACTCGATCACTAAAAACAGGTCAATTGTTATTATTGGAAGCATGTAAGACTGAATACATGATAAACAGGCTTATTATTGCTTGTCGGGTGAATATCGGACAATTGTTTGAGTCTACTGTGATAAGTTAGTGTTTGAAGAATAAAACAAACAAGCATGTATGATATTTGTATACTGAATGCCATATTCAAGGAGTTTGGGTGTTCCTAATAAGAATTTTCATATGACCACTAAATAATGTATTTACAAGATTGCTCACTAATGTAACTTAGCAAAAGACCACTTACCACGGTTTATTGCCATTTGGTCCAATCCCAGTTGGTCCACTCACCATTTCGTCTACAAGAAACCCCTTAAAATACCGTTTTAGATTAAAATACTGGGTTAACCTATCAACAACTCTAATCTATACCATAGCCTCAACCGTTAATCATAATCCATACCCCCTACCCTAACCCTAACCCATACATATCAGCATGTGTGATGGTAGACGAAGTGGTGAGTGGACCAACTGGGATTAGACCGAACGCCCGAACAGTTAAACTCTGGGCATGTGAACGACTTTCGTTATAACCTTTATAACAAAGTAACCAACTCGACTTCCAGAAAGCTTGTTCAATCACTCATCTGACCTAGCAACCAGACATACCAGACCAATATTGACATCGATTGAGTGAAATGATCCAAAACCTAGCCTCGCTCCCAGGATATTGGACAAATTTTCTGATCCAAACTAAAAAAAATATAATTTTATAAAAAAAAAAAGAAAAAAAAGGGAAAAGATCATGATATTATGAATAACTAATATACTATAGTCACTCTTTCCTCTCCTCTTTTCTCAGTAGATGGAGCTGGAAAAGAAATCCAGAATGATTAGTCTACTGCAGACAGACCCTTTATTGAATAATTTGGTTTATAAATGCCCATTAGCCTGAAAGCCAAGCTTTCGCAAGCCTCGCCCCGAGCACCGAGGCCAAAAACAAGCTGTTGTTGGGGTAAAGGGTTCCTCTTTTTCCTCTTTTTCCCCTCTTTTTGATATTACTAAATCTTAGAATCTGTTTTGCTATTAGGAATGACGTCACGCATCCGTCATAATATTTTGCCATGCTCTGGTCAAGGTCGCTCAGCAGTCCAGGTCATTGTGCGGTCGGTTGGTATTTTTTTTCTGCCATTTTCGTGACCCGTAAATGTCTGGTTGTCTTTTCACGTTATTTAAAGATCACGTGACATCGGAATGCAGGTTGACTTCTGCCGATGCGAATATGATTGTGTACATCACAATATCGCGAATCGTTGATGGGTATTTTTTTTCTCAATAAGCCGTTTTCGTCATGTACTCACATATTTTATTTCCTGCTGCCTAGTAACGCGTTATTACATTCACATGCACTTCGTAATCATGTTTCAACAGGTGGAACGGACTCTGAATCTATCAGCATAATTAGCTGTTGCTACTCGGACAAACCTCGGACAAGCTTTGGGGTTGCCATAAGTAACGACGCGGATACAATCTGCATACATAACCAAAATGGTCTATTGAGACACATTTTCAAAACGTGTGTGTAAGACTTGCGCCTGGGCCTGTCATTTGCGTCTCAACTTTCTTTATCGGGAGGCATGTACTAGATGTCAATTATTAAGTGTTGATACTTTTGACAAATGATATAAGTTACCACTTGAATCATGCTGAAATTGACAAATCATAAAGTCAAAGGGTGTCATTTTTTTCGAAACTGCTTTCGTTACATTTCATTCTTGAAATAATCCTTTGAATGTTTAAGGAAATTTTACACTTATGGACAAAATTGGACTTACATTGTGTGTATCAGATAATTGATTCAGAACACAGCAATCACCATTTCGTATTACACCTGTGAATCCACTAGCAACTACAATCACAGCGTCATTAAAAATACATAATGCTTGCAGAGAAGACGTTAAAAGGGAGTATTTTTTTCCTTCATTCATTTCTAGGCTGGAGCACGCTTTAATTTATTGCCTAACCCATCCACGATCAAAAGTACCACAAATATGTGGTTTGGGGCTCTAATTTTTTTTTTTATATCGACTATCACAAATAATAAAAGATGCATTACATGAAAAGGACACTGATTTTTTTTCACAAGATGAAACCATTTTATTTGTTTTATTTTTACATCTGTCTTACCGTCGTAATGATTTTTCAAAGCAGATAAGGGCAACATGGTTACTAAATCTTCAAATTGGTAACGCACTCTTAAGGTTGGAATGAGCTACTATTCGACCTAGTCTTCGTAGTACCAGACCCATTAATACAACATGAATGGTTGACTGTCATCGGCTTGCAAATGTGTCAGCGGAACGAGGCTCTGTCTGTTTTTTGTTTGTATATTTTAATATGTTCAATTATGTGTAATGTTTTTATCTTGCACGCCCCCCCCCCCCCCTAAAAAACAGCCTTTTGCTGAAGTGGGTCATCGTGCTGAAATAAAATTAACTGAACTTAACTGAACGAGCAAAATGGTATGTCTGAATTTGAGACTAGGCCAATATTTTGTTTTCACCCCCGCGTGTACTTTTGATAATAGATAGGACAATAATAAATAGTGAGTAATTTTGCTCCATAATTACAATAATGAGATATTAACAGATATATGTTAGCTTGCCTATATAGAGTGGTATTTTCAATCCATGATGTTTATCAATACTAGAGAATAAAACCAGAAATAAATTGCCTTCCCATTAACCATTATGCACATCGCTCTTTTTAATGGTCTGCCTTAGTGACGCTCAGATTAATTACCCAACATTCATAGGGAGGTGGAACTGACACGTCCCTTGTTTACCCAATTAATATGCATGATCATAATTCAACAGTCCTTCAAAATAATCATAAAATTATCAATTTTATCCTCATTGAAGTGTTAACCTAGTTTGATTATAATCATTGAGCTCTAAACTAAAATTCTGCCTCTGTGCTAGCACGCAGTCTCCATATTGTTTGCATATATACATTGTATATGTAGCCTGAATTTCAGACTGTTAGGCGTTTTCTTATCAATACACTTCAATAACAGTACACTGTGGTAAACGTATTATTCTCTTTTTCTTCTCCGGATCGCCTTTAGGGAAGCCTACGATATAAAAAATATATAAAAAAAAAGGGGCGCAATTTTATTCTTTTAAATATCGTATTAACTCTTTGCGTGCCAGGTGTAAATTTTGTCACTAAAAATGCACACAAATCCCATTGATCTACATATTTATCTGGAACAGGAATGGTGAAGTTCAAAGGAAATCATAACCTATCCGTTGCCAAAGCGGGGAAGTTTGGGTTTGAGGATGAAACACGTATATCTCGGTCAGGAAGTTTAGTTGGAACTGGTTTGATCTGGTTTCTGACACGATTAGACCAGTTGTTGGGGGCAGCTTTATATCGCTAATCCATCATGTCCATGTGCTTCTGACTCGTTATATAGCTTGATATGATTATGGACCCTGCCATTATATTACAGTGTATACGGATTACAGTTATTTCGAGAAAAAAAAATGTTTCTTGCAGCGTAATGCTGTTGCTAGGACACAATAAAGGAGACTATGTTCGCATATATACGCACGTTTCATGTCGGAATATGAGTTTGTAATCTGTGAGGGAACAAACGACAACTGAATTAAAAAAAATGCACATGGAAATGGGAATGCACAACCACTAGTTCAACAAACCAAAAATAATAACACTTGAAAATAAACAAATACATTTGAGCTTGATTTGATTTGATTTTCTGAAATCATTCTTCAACAATGACAAATGTTATCTGTAAAATGACAATAAGTTATGATAATTAATATCATAAAGATTTCCTTTTTTCTGTATGATTTTGTATGTTTGTCTGTATCCCCCGCCCCCCCCCCCCCCCCCCTTCTCCTTCTCACTTTATTCGTCAGTCAGTCGCTATGTCTGACCAATGATGTATAGACAGGAGCATACTATTATAGTCTAGTAATCTAAGACTATTCACTGTATCATTCTGCCCTTTTCTCAGTACGTCTTTGGGCTCGGGGAGCCGGAAAAGAAATTGAGAATGATTAGTCTACTACAGCTAGACCTCTTTGTTGAATAGTTTGGTTTAGAAATATCTAAAAGCCTGGAATGCAGGCTATAGTCTGACCCGAAAGTTGTTATTGTCCGACCCCCTAACCCATGCTTGTCGATATCAGGCGCCCAGTTCCCACAGTACACTCGAATAATTGTATTACGTAACAGAACAACAATCTAGGTCGATGGACTTCAGCCAAACAACATCCACGCCCCATTTACCCAGTCAATCGGCAGCGCTCGCTCGTTCTATAGAAATCGTGAGCGTTTTATTTTTCGTCTCGCTAAATCTCACGCGCAGATTTTGCTGCACGTAGATTATGAAGGAATTTGACATGCTCGCGAGATCTTTTGCTGGGGTCTTCTGTCAGCATACTGATCAGGATTTTTTAGACAGGGATTGAGATTATATGTTTCTTAATAAATATTTTTAGTTTTTTTCGAAATCCGCAAAGGAGTTTTTATGTTATTTGCCTTCAAAAACAGGCCTCAATTTTTTTTTGAAATATGTAAGCTCTCAGACCTTGCTGGATGCTGACCCTTCTATGGATTGTACGGCAACGACAGTTACGGCTCTAAAAAGCCAATACTTCAGCGGAGATTCTGATTCCAATATTGTTTGGGCTCAAAAATAAAACATTTGAGCTATTCGTCTTCAAAGTGACGCGAGATTTCAGAAATCGTACGGACTTCGCAACCGATATATACGTAAGCTCCCAGACTTTGCTGGATCCTGACCCTTCTACAAATTGAACGGCAATACCAGTTACAGCTTTGGAAAGCCGGTACTCCAGCGGAGAATTTGATTCCAGTTTTGTTTGGGCTCAAAAATAAAACATTTGAGCTATTCGTCTTCAAAGTGACGCGAATTTTCAGAAATCATACGGACTTCGCAACCGATATTCGTCCGCAGGCAGCAGAAAACACACGATTTTATTTTCAGCTCGGTAGTCGTGACCTTCACTTTACCTCTCGAACCGCGAAAAAGGTCTCCTTTTCAAACTGCGATATCTCCATGAATATATCATATCTTTGTACACTTTCTTTTGTAACTGTATGTTGGAGGTCGACATTTACTAAGGGTGAAAAAACATTTCATTGAAACAGGCATAAAAATATTGAAAATTCGAGATAATTAATGTGGTTCTAATAAAAATTAAAAAAAATGAAAATAAACTCTTTATTAATTTTCATTGTCAATCGCTTTTGAGCCCCTAATATTTAGAGATCATCTGAAGCGGAATTTATTGTACTTTATGGAGATACCATTATTTTTCAACCTCCCTCCATAGAAGGGTCAGGATCCAGCAAAATATCAACCATGTTCAAATCCAGAATGAGCGAGATATGACGAAGTTGTGAGCGATCCTAACCAGTCAATCATAGTCCACGGACTATGATTGGATCGCCTTGGATCGCCGGTAGAATTTCGTTATTATCGTGGACTATGATTGGCCGGTTAGGATCGTTCACAACTTCGTCATATCTCGCTCATTTTGGATTTGAACATGGTTGATGTTTTGCTGGATCCTGACCCTTCTATGGGGGGAGGTTGAAAAATAATGGTATCTCCATAAAGTACAATAAATTCCGCTTCAGATGATCTCTAAATGTTTAGGGCTCAAAAGCGATTGACATTGGAATATAGAGTTTATTTTAATTTTTTTAATTTGTATTAGAACCACATATTTATCTCGAATTTGCAATATTTGTCTGCCTGTTTCAATGGAATGTTTTTTCACCCTTGGTAAATGTCGACCTCCAACATACAGTTACAAAAGAAAGCGCACGAAAATATGATATATTCATGAAGATATCGCAGTTTGAAAAGGAGACGTTTTCCGCGGTTCGAGAGGTCAAGTGAAGGTCACGACTACCTCGCTGAAAATAAAATGAGCGTATTTTCCGGTGCCTGCCGTTTGGCTGTACCTGTTTATATCAGATAAGAAATAGTCAATAAATACTGCAGAACCGATTATAGATGTTGTTGTTCGAATTCTCGGAACGCTTTCAAATCAAAATGGCTCTTGGAAAATGCATAGACCTAACACATCGGACGGGTTTAACCTTCTTTGTCCGATTGACAATGAACTGTCTTGGAAATGGCATGATTATGGTTATGATTGGTTGGTAATGAGAGAGTTAAACGCCCGTGTAAACATATTACCTCGTTCCAGGTATTTTTGAAAATAACGTCGTTCTAAAATACGTATGCGATTGAGAACAAGACGATTGCAAAGTTTACTTGTACTTGTGTAACGAGTGTAAGTATGGTTCGAGTCGCGCATGCACGCGAAGACAGGAGCGAGATGGGCCAGGCATGGGCGGGGCAGGGGATGGGCTTAGACAGCCAATCAGAGTACTCCGTGACTGGGTGTGTATCATGTCATGACCTGGCCGCGTGCCACGCCGTCATACCGATAAGACAGGGATTGGGACGTATGATTGACTGTGTATGAATCATTATGGCTGATGTACACTCGTACGATCTCCTTTACGTCATCGTACATAAACAGCTGTGACATACACAGTTAGTATTGCAAAGTTCGTAGCTACTGCACAGGGTCCTAAATCTTCCTGGATATCCGACCTATACTTGATCATGCAGCAGGCCAATTGTATCGTCCAAATATCCATCTTTTAACCCATTTTATAGTCATGATCATTTTGTTAGTCCATGGTAGGATAGTTACGCCCCGGAGTTTGACCATGTAGTGTTAGGTGGGAGAAAAGTGTGTGTGTGTGTGTGTGTGTGTGTGAGGGAGGGGGGGGGGGGGGAGGGGGGGGGTGGCAGAGAGAGAAGTACAATGAACATATTAATCAGATATTCATGGAAACGTGGCATAAATCTACATTAGCGTGCGCCTCTCTATCCCTACCCAATCCCTGAAAAAAGAGGAAAATTTCAAATAAAGAAAAGGAAACAAAATGTAGTTTTTGACACGATGATTTAGTCGCGCATTAATTTTGTCTACAATCATTTATGGCATACATGTACTAGTATTCCGGTTTGTTTTGTCTCGTTCTGTTCTTGTTAATGATAAGCTTTGTTTTAGACGTTGGTGGTATGAAAATACTAACATCAATATTTCCTGCGGTTAATTTATAACATTTTATATGAATAAAAAACATGAACGTGTTTAACCGAAGAATTCGACACACGCACCTATGCACAAGACGCTCATGTACAGACATAAACACATGCATGCACAAACACGATGTTCATACATTCAAGGGAGCAACGCAGGTCACAGAAACCTCAAAAAATACAATAATATAGTTCCTTGTAGCAGTCATTGTGCTTCTCAAGATGCGTTTACTTTGGGTACATAAAACGATTCTGGTAAAAGGTAATTGTATTTTCATTTTGGTTGAATGCCAAATTGTGAATACGACTTCATCATGCTCTCTTCTGGGAAGTCGGAGGCAAGAAGCCGAAGAGTTTGCCAGCACGGCAACAACATGATGGACAGATGGATTGCTCTTGCCACAGCGCATGCGCACAATCCGTCTGGCTCGGCTAGGCTTTACATGCAGACCAACTCACCATGGGTTGAATGCTATGTTGAATGTTTTTTTAAGGCAATTGCGATATGTTGAGAGGATATTATTTGGCTATAATAAATTAGTTTCTTCACCAGATTTCGATGCTTTACCAACATCGTACTTTCTCCATCCGATACGTGCTTGTTTCCGTCATAATATCTCCTTCTTAACCTTCGTCTTCTTCTTTGTCCTCCGTCTCCATCACCTTCTTCCCCTCTTTTTCCTTCCTCTTTATGTCATTCTCTTTTTCACCTCAAGCCTCCCCCCCCCTTTTTTTTTTAATTCAAAGAAGCATTCCTGGGCCAGATAAGTACCTGCTCTACGGTGTTTTACCTGTGAGTAAACGTCACATGTTGTACACAATTATGAAAAAAGCGCAGATTGACATGGAAACACCTTAATTCAACTGAATCGCTGATATACCACGAAACAGAAAACAAAAAGGATTTAAAGTGATGCAAAAAGATGGGTCGATCTGTCAGTTGAATCGATACAAGTAACGCACGACTGCATGTCCACGTTGGAGCTTTGAATTGTTAGCTCCAAACCTTCCATTCAGTGTCAAACTAGAGCAACCATGTTCAGTCTGGTGAGTCGAATACGTCGTTTGTTTTTTAAAACTCCCTTAATCCGACCTATAAAGCTACCTCTCCCCCGGAGGATAGAGGGCAAGGATGGACTCTTTGAATGTGCGCTCATGGAGGCGAATGATACGATGTTTTGTGGATCACGTGACGAGTCACTTTTAGGAGGGAAAAACATCAAATACGGCTTTGCAAGATAATATTTAACTTCATGACAATGACGAGTTTCATAACAGGCAGAAGAGTAACGTAATTATGATATGGGCAGATTTCAAATTTACACGTTGTCCAATAATATTGTTCGCTATGGCTCGTTGTGTGTAATTTGTCGTTGTCGCTTGAGAAGACGTTTGTATTCGCGCGTGCGCGCTCACACACACACACACACACACACACACACACACACACACACACACACAAACACACACATACACACACATCTCACAAACAACACAAACACACAAATGAAAATCAACTCCTTTCACGGTCGAACATCTTGATCCAGATACGGATTATAATTATCGTTTGCTCCATGCTTGAAAGTAAGGATACGACAGTGTCCTCCTGGACCAACATGGTCACCTTGGTCCGTACGTAAATCTAGATAACCTTGAGAGGCACGTGGACCCGAAGTGGTTCAGGTACAAACATGTCCTTATATTATCCTTGGCGGACAAAAGATGAGTCGACCTTCTCTTTAAGAAGTGGACGATAGGAAGAGGCGAGATTAGAAAGGAAGTGAGGTAGCAACGAGTGATAGGACAAATCGTCAAACATAGGTCTACAAGATATGTGGGAGAGAGAGAGAGACTAGAGAGGGGGGGGGGGGGGGAAGGGTTGAGAGAGAAATAAAGAGCGAGAAAGTAGGTATGGGTGTGTGTGTGTGTGTGTGTGTGTGTGTGTGTGTGTGTGTGTGTGTGTGTGTTTGTGTGTGTGTGTCTGTCTGTCTGTGTGTGTGTGAGAGAGAGAGAGAGAATGAGTGTGAGAGTGTATTATGTACCGAGATAAGAAGGAAACTGGAGGACTTGCTTGGTTGGTATCTGGGTGGCAACTGCCTTTATTCTGGTATATTACACACATATATACACAGCATAGGTGGTGGTCATGTTATGTAACAGTCTGGGGTGAGAAAGCTAGGGGAGACAGAGACAGAAGGTGCAGGGGTAGAGTAAACAAACATATCAGATGGGGGAAGTAGTGGCTAATCCTTGGTCGTGGGAATAGGAGTGGATAGGAGTGGATGGGAACAGCTATGAACATCTGGTTCATTGTACAGTACTGGTTTACAAACACAATATCCCTCCCTTTCTTATAAAAAGAACATCTATACTGTACCATTAAAAATACATGCTTAAACTTGAGTCATCTACTTGAACTATGTCCGAGATACTTCTACCGACTATTCAGACACACAATGATTTATCACTCTAATTCTATACAGGTGTATATACAAGATGACTGTCTTTGCAACTTCAAATTATTCTCACATGGAATGTAAAACACTTAATCTAAAACAGCTTGTTATCATAAAGACATTATGGGAGTATACTTAAATAAACTTGATCGGTCAGCACGATCACATGGAAAGAACAGTTAACATTTTGGACATACCTGACTTGTCTTGAACATGTACATGTGTTTGTACAACACTGAATTCTTCAAATATGAAGACAAGTATATAAGCACTTTCAATTTCCAAAGTGTTTCAGAGTAACAAAATTTGGCCCTCAGTTATCTATCTTAAGAGTACACTGTTACACCCTATTTTCCTTTTCTTCTCCTTTCAACAGAACTAGTAAATATATAAACATCCTTTGAACTTTAAACTAACCTTGGATCCAACTAATTCCATCTTGGCATGGTAAGAATTATTAACATACTGAACATATCTTTGTATTGATTTGTATCGAACCTGTAACAAGTAACAATCAGTGTCAACTTTCAATTGGCTAGACATTACATGTACAAAAAACAAAGTTTGAACTTAGGCTATAAACCGTCTCTTTTTATCCTGAATTCCTCTATATTTCGTTATAAGAGAAAACAAATGAATTAGCTTGATCCTTTCAAAATGAACGAACATTTGGACTGTTCCACATACATGTAATCCTTTCTATGTGTGATAAACTTAACATTCTTTCAACTTAAAACTAACCTCAGATTGTTTCAATTAAATCTACTTTGACATCCCTAGACTCAAATTCTTCGCGAGTTAATCGCAACAGATAGAAGTGTTATACACATGTATATATAAATAGTTACGAGTTGTACGATCCTCAAGGCATATCATCGGATCGACATTTACATTGGTTGAGAGTTAATCTATAGAGTATACGTGGCATATCATCTCTTCTTCTTGCAAATGGGTGAACAATTATGACTGAAACATTCTACAATGCAAACCATAACATTTGAAAGTTTGTGAAATCACAGGGTTATGACATGGAAATATGAGATACAGTTCAGAAATTGCCCTTTGAGACTGAGTTCATATTTCTATAAGTCCATGAATGCGTAACGTTCCGGTTTAGATCGCGTTGCATCACAACATGCAGTCTATAGTCCAATTGATGCATATTTCTTCAAGTTCCAGTTCAAATGCAAAGTCGATTCAAATTCTCTTTACATCAATGTCCAATTGAGCGTATTCATGTGGTGAATGTTCTGGTGATCGCGTGCTGGCTGTTGAGGCAGAACATAAAACATTATCAGAATCGAGTGTCCGTTTGTTTGTACGGTCACGGCGGTCTTCGCTTGCGTTGTTGTCGTCATCAGGAATCGCTGTCATCGTCGTAAAGTCCTTCTCGTCGCGTCTCGGTTCTCGCTTTCTTAGGCATCGCTGTTCTCCTTGTCGTTTCAGTTCTCGCTAATTTCGTCGTTAAGTCATCGCTCTCACGGAGTCGTCATCGTGGTTGTCTCGTTTTTGTTGTCGCGGGCTTACGTTGTTTAGCCAGGCTGTGGCTCAAACATACCGGACGGTCAGTACGGGCTCAAGTGTGGCCGCGTACATTGTCGACGGGCTCACGCAGGACATCTTGTCGCAGGTTGCCGGACATCTTCGCTGCAGGCACCCAGCTGTCGCGTAGCTTCAGGTCCTCAGCTCATCAGCCGCAGCTTAGGGCTGGAATCGTCGTCGGCGTCGTCAGAGTTCTAGTTTACAGCTCGTGTAGTTGGAACTCCTCTGCCAGGGTCGTCATCGTCAATGTCGTCCTCACTGTCTCTCCTCTTCCAGAGTCGTGGTACGGGCTTACGTGGCCGTACGTCATCGCTGCAGGCACCCAGCTGTCAGTAGCTGCAGGTCCGCCTCAGCTCATCAGCCGCTGCTCGAGGGATGGAAACGTCATGAGCGTTGCTGGAGTTGTCCACAGCTCTGTGTAGCTGGATCTCCTCGGCTGCATGGAATCGTCATCATCAAGGGAGTCGTCGTTGCACCCATTGTTGTACTCGTACGTCGTCGAAGGCACCTCTCTGTCGTGGTACACTGTCCTTAGTTCGCAGCCGCATGCAGTGGGCTGGAGAAAATGTTGTGGCTCGTGTTGCCGTGTAGAAATCATCGTCTCTGCTGCTTCTTTCTTACAGTCTCTTTTAATGTCTTAATCTGTTGTCTGTGTCGAATTCCTTCTCCTCCTCCTTTTCTTTCGTCGGCGCAGCCCAGCGCGGGACCGCCGCGCACGGAAGGTCCTACATTCGACCACTTATATCCTCGTCGCCATTATTGTGTACTGTCTGAAGAAGGAAACTGTGAGACTTGCTTGGTTGGTATCTGGGTGGCAACTGCCTTTATTCTGGTATATTACACACATATATACACAGCATAGGTGGTGGTCATGTTATGTAACAGTCTGGGGTGAGAAAGCTAGGGGAGACAGAGACAGAAGGTGCAGGGGTAGAGTAAACAAACATATCAGATGGGGGAAGTAGTGGCTAATCCTTGGTCGTGGGAATAGGAGTGGATAGGAGTGGATGGGAACAGCTATGAACATCTGGTTCATTGTACAGTACTGGTTTACAAACACAATAGAGTGAATGAGTGAGAGAGAGAGAGAGGGAGAGAGAGAGAGAGAGAGAGAGAGAGAGAGAAAGGGGGGGGGGGGCAGAGAGGGACAGAGAGAGACAGAGAATCTATAGGTTTTCCCGCTCAATTTCGTAAACTCCGCAGCCGAATTAACTATAGGTTCATTCAATTTAGAACGAAATTGAATGACGGTGTAGGTCATCATTCAAAAAGCAAAATTTGTCGTTCAATTTCATTTTAGGAGCATGCAATTTCATACTTTTGTCATACAAAAATGTAGAACGGGCTTTCAATTCCAAAAACGTGCAAGGAGCATTCAAATTCGCACCAGACAGTCTGCAGTAAGAATTCGGTTATTCAATTTAGTGAACAGGCATACATTTTTGACATTTGTTCAGTGGTTTTCATCTTACGCTAATTTGTCAATTTGTGTATTTCTGTTAGAATAATTATATGCACAGTTTCGCATGAAGAAAGGTGATGTGATTCATTAGCTTGTAGCTCTCAATACACCGATAACAGTCGTCAGAGAAGGTGGGCTATTTCTGACTTTTCCTATAAGTTCAACCACAAGCTACATACAGGGCCTGCACCAGCCTGAGAGAGGTTGCAGTGCAGTGCATCGACACCATAACCCCTGCAAATGCACCCAGTAGTACAAAAATTCTCAAACATATATGCCTAGATGCCTGAATCGCCAGGAAATCGACGGATGAAGCAGTGCACAACATTTACCATGATGAAAACAAGAGAGTATATGAAGAGTGATGAAAAAGATGAAAATGTAATAAAACAGATAAAAAAGACAATACATCTATTCTTAAAGATCAAATGAAAACAATGATATCCATCATATAACCCCCGAAAATAAACTGTATGAAGCAACGTATATAAAATGAAATACAACAAATATCAAAAGAAAAATATGAATGATCATGAAATAAAAACTATGAAATTAGAGATGAAACACATCTAAAGAAAAAGAAAAAGGAATGAAATAATATTCAAGAGAAAAATAATAACATATGATGTGAAATTACAGAAAAGGATCGACGTCCCCCCCCCCCCAAAAAAAAAAAAGCCTCACGGGTCCAAAAAGAAAGGATGTTATTTTTTTTTAAATTGAATGACCAAAATGCGAAAGAGGTTGCCCATAGGCGAAAATGAATACGCAATTCGGCGATAATTCCCCTTCTAGTAAAACTTGGTGAAATTGAATGACAAATTACGAATTTCGAAATTGAATGTAAAAACTAGAAAATTAAGTGAAACAAGAATGAAATTGAATGAAAAAAGTTTGAAATTGAAGCGCGGGAGTGACACGTGGGCCAAAAATTCCCGAACATGAATGCATGTTGATGAAATTGATTGCTGTTTTGACGAATTCGGCCGGGAAAACCTATATTATTGTCATAATCGTGCCACTAAAAGTAATGGCCCACCAAAGTTTCTCCAAACAGATATGTAAAACTGATGCGCAATAGTTTGTGTGAGAATCTGACCAACAAGGCGGGGGAGGAAGATGATGAACTGAAAGAAAAAAACACAGGGGTTTAAAAAGACTAATGCTGTACCTAGTCACTTAATCATTCGTCTATTTTCTTAGAGCCGGAGAAGAAATTAAGAATGATTACACCTCAACGTGGACTTTTGTTACGGGGCATTGACCCTTCGAAATATTGTACGCCTAACAAAAGATCATGTCCATATTTGTTAGTCTACTGCAGCCAGGCCCCTTGATTGAATAGTGTGATCGGTGAGATGACAGTTTGGATGTTTCGTTTAAAAATGCCTAACCAGAACAGCCTGGCTTATTTCCTTAACCGACTTGCGATCTACATTTTTAAGGAGAGCATGCAAGCGCGCCAAAATACCAAGGGATTATACGCGAATCGTTGTTGGTATCAGCCTGAAACCATGCAAATAACTCGTTTTTCCCCGATGACGATAATACCAGTAATCCTCCTTTTCAGAAAAAAAAAAGGGTAATGGCTTAAATTCCGCACGACAGCCCATGACAATGATACAATAGGCCCACGCGCTATAGGCCCACCGCATCTTCAAAAACATGCTGAGCGGGAAAATACATGTACATGTACCAGCAAACTTAACTTTGTTTTCGTCAAGGTCGTTCATTTCAAGTTCACGCTGTAACGTTGAAGAGCGGAACGAATCCGTAGGCAAACAGAAAATGCTGTTTGTCGATGTTTTCATGGCCGTTTGGCAGCCATACAGGACTGTCTTGCATAATTCAGATAATCCTGATGTGTTCACACGCGCATGCTTTCCACAATGTTTTGATCACCAGGACTTCAATGATAACTACTACTAGTAGGTGAAAAGGTGAAGTATGATACATCACGACAAAATTATGATTTAGTTTTATCTCATGAGGCTTATATTGGGACACGTTGATAATGGTATTTCTCCACTTCCATTTCAAGTTATGACATGATCATGACGTATCATGGCAATTTGAGGGGGGGGGGGGGGGGGGGGTAAAACCTCCAAAGTCAGTGAGCAATGCTGAGAGAAACCAGTCAAAATTATTGTACTATTATAATAGGCTCTTTGCAACATTTTCACCGCGAAGCACAGGGTTTCCATTTATCTGCTTCATGCACAAAAACGACTCTTGCCTACACGCACAAATACCACACACAAACACGCATAGACACACATACACACACCACGTACGTACACACACATATATTCACAATCACATGTCCATGTATAGGCCTGCATATTCCAAGCTCTGAGAATTGTTTCATTTTTGTTGTAAATGGTAAATACACACACCAGCACTCATCAATACATTACAGCTCACTAACAAGCTAGGAAAATAAACATCCAATGATCAAGATTCTTTTTGAATTCACATACAATATAAAATGTTTTAATCATGTCATCTTCATTTTGAATAGAATATTATATACGAATTTGTGCTGGAGTTGAAAAATATGTTCTATAAAAAAAAAAATGCTACATTTAATCAGATACATGAAGGTCTATGCTTTATGCCCAGTGAAACTCATGTACAATACATTCAAATCTCATGTAATTTGCACAATCATACATATCATTTGGATTAAACGATACATGTATAATAGGGTTCAACAGTATGAACAAATAATTCAAAAGCTGTACACATAAACGACCCTGTATCCAACACATTCGTTAAGGAAATTATACATTTTCCTAACACAATACCAGGGCTGTGAATTGCATTAATCTGAGTAAATACACACAAAATAACTTGGCAAATCGGTTGCTTTTGCTTACTGATTGTGTTAATGTGCCACGAATCACATTCACATCGTATCAGAGCAAACGCTGCCTCGATACTTACTGGAGAAAATTGCAGTCGATGCAATGCAGATACACTGAACAAAAACTGAAATAAAAATCAGTTGACGACGGCGTTGACATGCACATGGCAAGAACAAAAAAAGAACAGAAGAATTTAGACGCCAATTATTCATGCACGTCGCTTAAAACCTTCCAGATGTCACAATGCAAATTATGTGGAATTAGTACTGCAGTGTGGAAGACGAGACCTGATTTTCAACATGTTTATGGTCTTTGATATCTCTTCATTAAAGGAGGTATATAGGCTTAGTTTGGGAGTATGTTAATCAACATTGTGATGAAATATTACAAAATATTTCCTCAAGAAATATGTGAAACAAATGGAGTGACAGAAAATGTTGACAATTACAAGATCTTTTGAAAAGTAACTTAATTTACTTGAAATGATCTCATTTTGGAACACACAAAAAAACATGGCAGGCATAATAAATCAAACGAACATCTTTTTTACAGGACAGGTGAACATTCTACCATAAACATATGAAGGTTTCCCATTAAGTCTGGAGGGAAAAGGAAAACACTCTAACCAGGAAATTATTCGAAGTTTCTCCGTCGACCCTCCGTCATTTCCATCTACAGCAACATTCAGTTCACACAAACAGCTGTGTTGGTGTAGATGTTTATGGAAGATGGGGAGCCGGGGAAAATGACATACTTGGGTCAATTAGCGATTCACGCATGCGCGGTTGGAGGGCAAGTTGAGGATCGGAGGAGCATGCATTGTTCGCAAATGACTAACCGGGCTCAGCTCCGAGAGAGAGAAAGAGAGAGAGAGAGGGGGCACGCCTACGCACGATATACTTGCATGGTAACTGCGTGCATTGCATGGGCAATGCAAGTCACACTCAATGTACTGGTAATGCACCGACAATACAAACTTGAACATACACGCAGTACTGGATGGTATGCCCAAAGATAATAGATTACTCATTGATTACGCTCAACGATGCCTATAGCTTAACTTGATAATACAAACACGGTACATGTAGATGTACTGTAGCTCAAGCCAATTTCTTTCCAAAATCCCGAAGCTCTTCATCATATGCGAATGTGATAACAATTTGTCAACAATTTCACGCAAGAAAATAATGTATTGATTTGTATAATACTACTGTATATAGCTTAACAGTGTAGAGACAAATATACAGACATTTCAAAGTTCTTCACAAGAGAAAATAGCCAGAAAAAAAAAGAGGCGTTTTGCAAAATTGCATCAAAATAGTATCAAACCCGCAAACCAGTTCCATTGCTAAGTTGTCAGTTTCTGCATAGAACATAAAGAAATGAATTGTAGTAATGTTCCTTCACATCAATTCATTACCGTTGAATGCAAAACATACATGCAAATCACAATTCCCATTACACAATACATTACAAACTACACAACATTAATGCCCTCAAAAACAATTTTGTTTATGGGGGTGAACACATAACTGCTTCTTTCCTTGAATTGGAAACAAACATACAATCTCCTTTTGGGGGGAACCGAAACATCACACACTAAGATTTACTAAGCTGCGAACTGCAGAACATAACCACAATGAGAAACCTTCTGTCAAAGTTAATGGCACAATTTACAAGATTTGAACATTACCAACATTAAATTAATCACTGAAAAGACATAAACTTCGCAATATCATGGCACTTTGGATAGAAATCGCATTAATGCATACATTTAAATATTTTATCACAAGTCTTTCAGGCCTCCAAAAATTCTTCAAATGGACCTATCATTTCTTACCAAATTCCCAGTTCAAACCAGTGAACTGCTTGAATGAAACTGTTCAGCAAAAGTTCGCAATGTAGTTGAAACATTGTCTTTAATGTGTTCACCTTCTTTACAGTTTTTAGACAGTGAAGGTTTTAGGTTTGAGGCACGATTGTTGATCGCCCGTCTCCTCTTGGTAAATGTTCGTGAGGTGCTTGGAAACGTTCGTGAGATGTGTAAGGATGGAGAACAGGCCTCGGAGATGCTCCCGGAACGCGCGGGCAGTCACGGCCTGGAGCCTGGCGCTCTCTGCCGTAGCGCTGTCGTCGTCCTCCGCATACACCTCCTCCTCCTTCATCGGGCCTCGAGCCAGCTCCCGCTTCACTGCCTTCAGCATGGAGTAATACGTATGTAGGCTCATCTGCTCACCCGACATCGGCTTCGACGAGCCGTTCAGCGAGGTGGGGATCACCGACGTCGTCATGTCCCCGCCATCTCCGTTGCTGTAGCTCTCGAGCATGGGAGGCGACGTCGTGTCCATCTGGATGTCCATCAGGCGGCTGGGGATCAGCACCGTCTCGTCCATCTCGTTGACGGAGTCGATGAAGTTTTTCATAATGCCCAGGATGGACTGCGAAGGCGCTGCCTTCTCGTTGTCGGTGCGTTGTAATTCCATCATCATGGCGTCGCACAGTTCTGTGAAGTTATCAGAATCAATCATGAAGAAACGGGCCTTAAATGGATCGAGTATCCCTGGCAGGTTGAGAATACAAGCCAAAATGCACCAAATTGCAGATGAGAGAAGAAGAGTTGCTGCAGAAACCCGGACAGGCACAGCTCAGCTGATGTAATGCTACCAAGCAATATAGTACTGCGGCCAACACTGGTAACGTAATGTGTTCGTATGAAGAGGCTTCAATTTCAAACGGAATGTTTCCAGCTAGCAACTAACATCGCTAATGGATAGCTATTCAATGAAACACCTGGTATTTATAATCCAAAATACCAGCAAAACAAACACATAGTCTGCTGCATACAAACAGGTAAATTACAGGTCACAATACTGCATTGCATGCAGACTCAGTTCACAAGGATCGTGAAGACGGAACGAAGGACGGTCGAAACATGTTTGCCTCACCGAGGTGAAATGAATGAAGTGAAATCTCATGAAAAAAACCGCAAGCTAATTGTGCGCATGCGTATCGCATGACGAAACGGACGAGCCCCCAAATTATGCTAATGAGCTGTGATCACGCTATGCGAGTGAATCACTACACGGTGAACTCCATTGGCTAGCGGCGAGCCTCCGACCTATCCTGCGATATGATTCAGGGATTGTCTCAAAAAACATCTTAGCTCAAGCTTCGTCGATGATATTGCTTCCTCAGAAACGTTCTTCATAACAACATTTTGGGAATTTTACTTTTTTGATATGATGTTGTCTATGTTTTATTAGCTTTTAAGAAATAAGGTACATATTCACTGGCTAATGTGCTGAGAAAATTCAGGTTTCTGCGTCGCCGGGAAGTGCCGTATTTGAGACGATCCTCTTCGTGATCTTACCGTGCTCGAACAGTTTGTTGAACCCAAACAATCGCTCGAACCGACAGACGCTGTTGGATCCGCGAAGTCTAAGGAACGAGGCGTTATGACGAAAAATTGGGTGGGGTTCTCGTAAAGGAAATTATACTTTTCCTCGTTTTTTCAACAGTTTCACAAAGCAAACCAGTAAAATGACTACAACACGTCAACTGGATGTTAACTTCTGCCACAAATCTAACAGGTGATCGCTGTACCAGTGTCAAGCTGTGCGAATTGCGACCGTGAGTCGACCGTGAGTCTGAAACTGGGAGCCTATCGGCTAGTCACACTCTTGGGACGCACCGGACAATACGGGTCTAGTCTCATTTACCAGGCATAAATTTTGAGGAAAAAAGTGTTGTAATTGAGACTGTGTCTCCATATCATTAGGCAAAAGCGTGGAATATGATTATTCCTTCAGATATAATTTTACAGAGACAATTAAGTGTTCAATATTTCTACTTAACAAAATGATTGTTCAAGTGAACTAGCTATTTATAAACATAGACTTACGTCTTAACCAGAGAGAAGAACGTAAAAAATGTGGAAGCAAGCAGTCAATATGGACTGACGTCAGAAAGAGCGAAGAAGAGCTTGATTATAGCTGATTATAAAATAAGGATATTGTACTTATACCCCGGAATGTTACGTTTTCGTAGTTTACACGGGAAGTTTTTAATGTGTATTTTCTTGTGGGCACGATTGATAAGTAGGGAAAAAATACTCTGCTAATCCACAAAGTATTGTGAGGTATGTTCATAATTTCACAGTAATTAGGCTTGTAATATTTTGTTTGACTTAGCAGATTGTTGGGCGAGCGAAATGGAGATAGCAGAAGAAACAGGCATCATGAAATGACGAAGCCGAATCGCATCGAGTCTGAGGACAGAGAACAGGAAATACGTAAGGTCGACACACTTTCCGAAACGTAAACAACGCACGAGGCGAACACGAGGTCGCTTTTAATACCTTCGACCAATCAGAGGAGAGCCTCGCGCGCATTATCGTACATGAATATTCATATTAAATTAACACGATTTGATTGGTTGAAGTGACCGAACCAATTTTCTTCAGCCAATCGGGAGGTTATTTAAATACCCAACGATACCCTGGAAACCTACCGCGATACAGATGTTTTCACCAGGCCAGTCGTCGGAGCTATACATATTCTTTATTCCAGGCTAACAATCGCCTCGAACATGATTATTTTAGAACATGCGGAAGGCTGTATATTCCCGCCGTTTACATTTCTAGCTGAATGAAGAGTGTGTTACCCCCCATTCGTATAATTATCAGAATCCTATGTATCTCGGAGACGCAGGTGCACATGCACATCTGTTTAAGCTGTTGCTATGTCAGGTATACCTCTGCCTTCTTTATGTGATATGTATTGTTAGGTACTGCTAATGACCATGCAGAAACTGTACCCCTGCTGTTCGCTTTGTATCATAACGCACCAATCGCATAAGAACGACCCCCTCAACGACCTCGTTTCGGAGGAAATGCAACAAGATGATCAGGTGACGAATCACAGCAGTGAAGATAGAAGAAATTCATACAAAGAGAAGAAGCAGTCAAATGCTGGATAGGGAATAAAGGGAGAAAGAATGGGAGAGATATGGGGTGGGGAGAGAGAGAGGGAGGGAGAGAGAGAGAGAGAGAGAGAGAGAGAGAGAGAGAGAGAGGGGGGGGGGAGGGGAATTAAGGGGGGGAGAAAGAAGGGGAAAGGGGGGGGGGGATGAGCCCGGGGATGAGGCGGCTGAATACTTTGATTTGATTCTGAAATCATCTTTACGCAATCATCTTATCCCAGGACTATGTTTTAGCTACTACATTGTATATATATATTTATTCATGTTAAACAATGTATACAAACTCGAGAATAATCTTTACAACGCGACTTACCCATGTGAATCAGAACATGAACAATGTTCTGATTTCGTATGAGACTTTACGTGAGACTAAATGCTGAGACTCCTTAGAAAAAGACATCTGAACCGATTTCTTCGAGAGGGCGACATACAATATTACTCTTAAAACTCGATTGAATTGGGGCGTTGCACAACAGATCATCATAAAAAGGCAACAGCGAGGAGTGGACATGTGATTAGCACTAGGGGGGGGGGGGGGGGGGGGGCAGGGGCAATTTATGCTTTTTGTCTTAAAATAAATTGTTGCAAATTGGCCCCCCCCCCCCCCCCGGTAAGTTTGTCTGTGGTTTGTCTGACAACGAATAGATTCAAGTCAATGTGAATTAGGGACCGCATGATCGTTACCAAAATCGCAGAAAAGGGGGTCAATTTCAAGCAATGTCCGCGGAAAACCGCGGACAAAATACTCTTCGAAATATAGAAAATAGGGAGGAACAGGTGTCCTCGAAATTGATAAATGGGGGGTACACAAGTGTCCTCGAAATTGATAAATAAGGGTAAATCTTACCCCCGGTTCATGCCCAAAGAAAAAGTCCTCCACATTCCAAATCAACAGAACGCGTGCAGAGCACCCGTACTGTACTAATTAACTAATATAATACTAATAAAAAATTAAGTAATAAAAAAAGGGTATGAATGTCATATCATTGAGATATGGTAAAATAGGGGTAAATTTGCGAAAGTGTCCTTACAACCTTAAAAATAGGGGTATTAAAAAGTATGATTTTGTCCTTGTTTTGGCGTAAAAAGGGGGTTAGAATTTACAAAATGTCCTTGAAATTCTACTACCGCAAAAGGGGGTTCTTTGCAGTTCTGGTAACGGTCAAACGCGTCACCCTGTACGGGGGAGTGACCCCACTGGGATTTCTTGTTAGGTGTGGGTGTCAGCACACTAAGAAATAAAGGTGCAGTTTAAGGTTCAATTTTGCGTTTAGCACCCCAATCTCGACAAGGGTTGAATATTCCACCTCTGCGGGTTAAATTCGTAAGAACCAGGCATGCAGGGTTCAATTTCTAGGAAGGTTCAATTTTGAACCATTTGTATGGATTATTAGTCTTGTACAGAAACCTACAGAAAAGCGATAATCATATTATTCACATGTTGCAGCCAGTATCTCTTAAAAAAGTAAGTTGATTCAAAGATTATGGGAAGAAAATGAAGTTAAACTACTTAATGATCAAAACTGATTAATTTGCTACGTTTGTCTACGCAAACGAAACCTAAAAGTTATAATTCTCCGTAAAAAAAAAAAGTAATTGTACATAAACTAAGTAGCTAGCCGGTGTTGATTAACCAATCATGCAAGCGGAGACAAGGCATCATATACAGGTACTTCGTACTCAGATGCTAATGAATATTCATGTATGCATTAGGCCTTTTCACTTGTACTATATTTTTGTACATTTTAATAGATAAACGGCACAAAACTAGATAAGCATACATTCCAAGTAACATTTAGAAATTTAAACATTAAAACAATAAATGCCACCTAATTGAGTGCAGACAACAATAATTGCAACAAAATATTTATCTTTAGTTGTACTAACCAATATTTTTGGAGCACATTACCGTAGTGCTATATATATGAAGTGAGCGTGTGAACATGATAGGAGTAGAGTAGGATAAAAAAGGATAGGATTGATAGGGTTAGGGTTGTGAAGGGTAGATTAGGGTTGTGTGTGCGTTCATAACCATGTTTAATCATGTGTGATCAAATTAAATAAATGATTTTGAGTCTCCAAAAGTTTTTGTTCATTTTCCACATTCTGACGTCTATAACACGTTTTCACAAAACGTCCAAAAAACCTACTTTTTAAAACGTTTATTAAAACGCGTTTTTGTTACCTGGGTATGGGGCTCAGAAATAAACCCTGAAAGGTTCAATTAGGCACCCTGTATTGTTGGGTTTGGTGGAAATTGAACCCCCAAAGGTGCAAAAATATACATTTAAGGGTGCAAGTTTGAACCGTATGGATGTTGAATTGAAACCCGACTACTTTAAAATTGAACCTCTAAGGGTCAGTTTTGAACCCGCAGGGTGCAAAAATGAACCCCATCAGTATTGTATCACGCCTAGAGGTTCCATTTTGAACCCTAATTTCTTAGTGTGTGGGATGGGGGTACGATGGGAAACTCCGGTAGTATGTTCTTTGAATGTTTCCATGGTGAAAGTGTACTTATAGAATTATACTATTTAGAAAACCTTGCGAAATCGGGTAGTTTTATTACGATGTTTGATTTTGCCTCTTTCCTAATTGTGTCATCTTTTTAGTGCACTAGTCTTACGCTAGCATTGTTATGTTAAATACAAGATATCCCCCAACGGAGCTTCCCTGGTAAAAGAACACGGACTACATAAATAGATAATGATAATATAGTTGAATGTTTTTTTTTTAATGTTTGACTTCTTGAATTGTTAGACCTATTTACATTTTGCAACTTAATAATTTTGTATTTAAAACAATCATAGAAGACAGTTCGAATCATTTCAAGAACTACCATTACAAAAATCATGCTGAATTTCTAAAGTATATATATCGCACTTTGAAAATATATTGTGAGGACCATCTAAAGGTTGGCGAAATGCAATATTTGAATCGAGAGGAAGATAATGGTAAGACTATTTTTTTTTCTCTTTGTCCGGGTGAGGGGGGGGGGGGGGGGCATGAGAATTTGTGAGGGGCACTTGTGTTCTGGAGCCGGGGCGATCAGGTGCCGGCCACCCCTTTGTTTCCGCCGCTACTGATGCCAGTCTACTCATACCAAATTATTTCAAGACAATGGTTATCAAAAAGATATTAAAACTTTCTCTGAAAACCCACAGGATATCAGTGTAGTCAATAAAAACATCCTAGATCGTTAAACTTAATTGTCACTGGCAAATAGACTGTGCTTGTATTTTTCTCGTAGAATAGCTCTCAGTTTGTTAAACGTTTACCTTTCGGACCACTGGCAATGGTTTCATCAATGAATGGACCAGTCATGTGGTAGTTGCGTAACTTCACTGTTAACAATGTCAACAAGTGCACTGTAATGCACGTATTGTACGTATTGTTTGGCTTGTATTATTTTTCGTTTCTGCATTATAGGCTTGCCTTCGTCGCCAGTTCCACGCAGTGTATTTTTCCTATTCATTGTGTGGCGGTTTCCTCGTCGATTATAAACTGTGAAATGAACCAATAGTACTGTACTGTTTCGCTTGATCGCGATCAGACCTCGGAACTTCGTGGGAAAACCCAGAGCTATTTTTAGATCTTTTATAGATCCACCTTTGAGTTTGATGTCATGAGCTTCTCATATACGGTGGGTGGGAAGTCCCTTACCCAGCAGAGAGGAGAGAAATCAACGACATCTAATCAAGAACCTCCGAAAATATGTGGAAATCGAGCTTCGAGGTCAGTGGAAAACCAACGGACTTGCACACAAAGCAACACGGGGAGGTCCACCGGTGGATTACGCTCGAAACTGCCTAACGCTAACGACAGCAGTAGCACTAGCACTTTTAGCAGCGTCGCGAGATCGACTGGTCGAGGACGAGCTGGTAGTCGTGGACCTGGTACTAGTGGATCAAATCTACATGAACAGTCTAACGTTAGGACTAGGAAAGAAGATTTAACTAGTCCAAAGTCATCTGCTTCTAATTCACAAAGATTGGAAACGAAGCCAGACGGAAATATTGTCACACTTTCAGATTTAAAAAGTAATGCTCGAACTAGCAGTAGTAGTAACTCCTCGCAACAGAATTACAAGCCCCATAGCAAACAGGGCCAGGGTCAGGGAAACGTGAAAAAAAGTTCAGATGTAAAGTCAGAAAGGACTAGACTAGGAATTTCCGGTGGTGCTGGAAGAAAATTAGGAGCACCAACGGGTGAAAGTCAAACTTTATCTGCTGGTGAACGGAATTCCAGATCTCAGCTTTCGTGCAATAACCTTCAAAGTGAACGTGTGAATAGGACTAGAAGTACAGCTGGACCAAGTACGAGCAATAAGATTAACGGACAAGCTGCAGCTCCAGCTGTGGGTGCATCGAGCATAGGAGGAGCATCTCGGAGAGGGAGAGGTACGAGGGGGAGAGGGCTTGGACGAGGGCAGCGACATAGTGGCAGGATGGCATACAACAAGGGTCTCTACGCATCAAACGCTAAGCCGGTGGGACAGAGACCTGGCGGGGCACCGCAGAGTCAGCCTCCTGCACCTCAGCAGCAACAGGAACAGCAGAAGCAAGAGGCTGCAAAGTTGTAAGTATTTATGCTCTTTGTGTGCCATGCGTGTATTTTTTTCACTGGTTTTGCACGCAAATTCCAATTTTTTTTATGGCTTGGTCATCTGTCATGAACACACGAATGTTAAGATAAATATGAAATGTCTAGTGGTGAAAAATAATTGAAATCATGTGAGTCACTTCAGATTCATTGTATTTGCATGCAAGTATAGGTTTGTTCAGCACAGGTTTGAAATCACTTTAGAGAAATCATAAAGCAAAATATAAGTTATCTCACTACAGCTCAAAGGAATTGGCACAGGGAAAGAGAAAGGGAAGGAGTCACAGTTTTGAACCGTGGTATATTTTGTCCAGGTCAGCATGAAACACAATGTTTTTTTAGGCTAATGCATCCTGTTTCATGCTGAACTGGACAAGATATACCATGGTTCAAAACTGCGGCTCCTTCCCTTTCTTCCCTTTCCCTTTACCTGATGCCAATTCCTTTGAATTGTATAGCGCAAAATTGACAAGTTCGTAAATTACAGTACCTGTATGCAGTACCTGTATTATGAAAGTTTTTTATATATTTTTTTTATTGATTGATGATAGCTTGTGTATCCTTCCCTCTCTCTTCCAGGTACTCAGTTATATCACCTAAGGAGTCAAAGAGGCAACAACTCCTAAATAGTAAGAACAATGCTTTTTTTTGTCATTTTGTACAACACAGTCTGGAAGGTGTGTTTGATGGATTATTAGAAAAACATATTGTGTCTCCTATTCTATACAGTGTTATATACCGATGTATAGTAAGAGTTTGTTTGAAAGATTAGACAATGAAGTCTGTATCTTGAAAATACATTTGAGGTATAGCAAGGATAGCGAGCTCCATCCTGTAAATGAATGAAAAACAAATTAAAAATCTTGGAACCAAAAGGATTTGAACCTGCAATCTACTGCTTACCGGGCAGCATCTTAAGCTCGCACGCTATTTCTAGTTTAATAATTTTGTGTGTCTATGATTTCCTCTCGACATTGAAATTTTCCCAGAAAGCCCTCCCACTGAAGTTTGTATTGTTTTTGCAACCAGAATGATGGTGAATGAAAATGAGATAGAGACACTACTAAAAACAGTCTTTTTATATTTTTCACTTTTCAGGGAATGGTCAGATTGTCCTTATGTCTGTAATTCTCAACTCCAATGGTTTTCTTTTTTGTATTTTTATTTAAAGCGGTCAGAAAAAAATTATTTGAGTAGCGATTATCAATTGATGTAAAAGGCTTTGAAATATACATAAATCTCTAAATCATTAAAGTTTCTAGCTTATTTTTTCTGTGTAATTTTCCTGAAACAGAGGCTAGTGGCTAGCCCTGAACACTTTTCCAGTTTTACCACCAAAACAATCAAATGATGATTATAATGAAAATAAAAAATAATTATAAATGATATTTTTAATAATCATATAACATGTAACAATTTTTTTCCTGTTTCCTGTGTAATTTCGCGGAAATAGAGGCTAGCAAAGAGCAGCAAGCCCTGGACGACTACAGAGCGGCCAAGAAGCCGACAACCATCACTGGGCCGGCTCAGAGCACAGGTAATATACGCAGGGACACTGGTCCTGGTCCTCCTCTTCATCCAGGTTATCACCATAACAACCAAATAATGATAGTAAGAATGATGATAAAATTAATGAATGACAATCCCACTAATAATAGAGTAAATTGTGATTTTATCATGTTTATATTGATAAATTACAATGATCTTGCAGTAATTATTAGTCTCACTTATATTGTAAAATAAGTCTCTTTGTGCTTTAATAAGTATTTAATCTCACAAATTGTCAACATCATTCATTGGCTAAGACAGCAAAATAAAAGAATAAATCTATGATATAATACATTCATTGTAAAATACCACATATTACAAAATTAATCTCTATGTACTTTGAGCTACAGTGGTAAAGTATATCATCTCACAAATTGGCATCAAGCTAATGTATATTGGCTCAGGCAGCAAAATAAAGAAAATACTCCCAAGACCTTGTCTAGGATTTGTTAACAATGTCAGAAAACTAAATGTATAAAAACATATATTCCTGTAAATAAAAATGGAAAGCAGAAAAAAAAGTACAAGTATTGCTTGGGGGTGAAGCATATGCTGGATTGGCTGTAAAACAATGAAGATGGAGTTAATAAGGGAATTGCTTTAATCCTTTTTGCAATTTTGAATTGTTTTAATCCTTTGTGCAACTTTGAATTGTTTTAATCCTTTTTGCAACTTTGAATTGCTTTTATTCCTTTTGCAATTTGAATTGTTTTAATCCTTTATGCGACTTTGAATTGCTTTAATCCTTTATGCAACTTTAATGCGCTTGTATGCAAGTTATGATTCACATGAATAAGCCAGTTACACCATGTTTGGACAATCCACTGAATCACATGCTACAAGATTGCAGACTGGGTTTTGTTCTTTAAGGAGTGTTGGGTGATAGATGTAAAGACATTTTACAGCGTGCTCATAACAACAATAGAAGCAGGTGCATGTGGTGAAACTTTCTTTCACTACCTTATCAGAGCTGAATAGCTGTTCTTGTATCTGCATGATAATGGATAAACGTGGTCGACCATCTAATGAATTTCCATTTAACTCTATGAGTGGTTCGATTGACCTGAGGTCATTTGTACCAGCAATAATATGCTCATGCGCACATTGCACCTACAAACTGGCTTATTACTTAGCACAGCAGAGTGTCGGACGCACAAAGGGTTGATTAGCTTAATCTGGTATTTTGTATTCATCTGAAATTAAGATGAACCAGGAGGGCTAGAGTCATAAACCACACTGAATGCAACATGCAAATGCAAATGATTTTGTGGTGATTGTGATTTAATGGACTGTTTATACACTTAACAATGATACCTATTTGGTCCTTTCACTTGTTTTTAACATGTGGTATGAGCTGCCAGGCTCAAGTGATGCAAATAGCTCCACTTTTCTCGAACTGTTTTTCACAATTTCAGGAGGTCAAAAGTCTGTGGAAGAGGCTAGAATTGCTCTGGAGAGAGAGCACCGTAACAAGAAATATGAGCAAATTGTGAGTATTCATCAATTTTATCACAGTGCAATTGAGAAATTAATGAAGACACCTTTACATAAGATTTTTTGTCCAAAAAGTTACATAAATCTGTAATCTTATTACAGAAGTGATGCTTTAGGTATTGCCATGTTTATCTGTGGACTACATGTACAAGAAGAATGAAAACTCAGAACAGGACATCGTTGCCACCTCAAGAAGATTGATAATTAGAATGCAGTGCTTTTAATCAGGATTTTCTAAAATATACAACCTCTCAATGATTTACCTGATTTTTTTTCTCAAACTGTCACCAATCTGTCGCTCTGTTTTTCTTTGCATTCTTTACAGAGCCCACATGTGCATACTCTGCTGTATGGACAATAGAGGGCAGGCTTTGAATTAACTTCAAATTCCTTCTAGGGCGCAAATTTAGTCACACCCATTTGGTTACCACAGTTCCATGGCAAATGTTGTCATCCCAACTGGACTGTGATCACTAAGCCAAAAAATAAAACATGTGCAACTTTTCAATTAACTCAACTTAATGTCAGTTTGATTTCCCTGGAAATGTTCCCAATGATAGTGGGAGTTGTCAACCAAAAAATAAATAGTACTTGTACTCAAAACGAGATATAAACAAACAGGTATGAATGTACTTCATACTTCAACTTCTACTTTTAAGTAATACGATGTTATGTTCTTGGTTTGTGCAGCTGAAACGTAAACAGTATGAGACGGAGAAGCGAGAGAGAGAGGACAGAAAGCTGAACGAGATGAAGGCGAGAGCGCGAGAAAAGGTAAAGTACTGAAATGTTTTAAAACTACTGCTTAGCTTACATTAATTATTGCTCAAGAATCAAAGTTATTCCAATCCCAAAATGATTTGCTCTGAAAAGAAGCAGAAAATCTGAGAAGCAGAGTTTGTGGGACATGGGACAAACCACAACTAATAAGAAAGTTATGAATGTTTTAATCATACAAATATTGACATTTGGGAGGGGCAAACTTGGCAACATGGTTGTGTAACCTTATGTCACTCAAGCTAAAAGTCATTATTAGCTACACAAAAGTAACAGTCATTACAACAGATCCATGAACTGGCTTATGTGTACTGTAGAGACACGTCAATCCATGTGTATGCACATGGGGACATACTAGTCAAAGATCCCCTGACCCGCACTTAGATCCTGACCAATCAAATCTCGCGTTACAAAACACTGCTTGGTGCGTGTGCAAAACTACAGTGCTGGGAAAAAAAGAGCATAAAATCCCACTGCCCTGGTGTCCGCAACGCAAGAATCATCCTTTGGAACACCTTAACGGTGACCGAAACGCACAAAAAAAATCCTTGGGGAGGCCGTGACGGTGTCGATACCAACAGTCATTGTCTTTATTTCCTATACATACCTTTAGGCCCAGCAAAACAAGCGACGGGATGAGGAGAGGGCACGGAACTTCCTGCAACATGATCATGCCAGGTCAGAATATTTTTATTGTGTCTGTGGATGCAGGTTTATTATGGAGAAAGGGTAGTGCATTTTGTAATTATTCAGAGTATGGATAGGACTTTGAATAGAGGTCGTATATTGGAGAGCTCGACCCTGGTTAATGCTCAGAGAATAAAATATTAAACTGTACGTATACTTTCTGTGAAGAAAACGGTAAAAATCCCTTGTGTTAAAGGGGACCACTGGGCATTACAAAACCAATGTTTCATTGTCTTTAATAGTACTAGAATTGAATATCAATCATACTGTTCTGGGGTCTGATATGTTTGTGTAATTTGAGAACAATGCAATTAATTAATACGGCGCACGGAATATCGGCTATCTTGATGTTCCATGCCACACTTTGTTTACACATCCGCTGGATCAATATGCGTACGTTATTATTGTACCTAAGCGATTTATCGCACAGCAGAAATGATAATGAGCAGCGTGCAAGCAAACAAGTTTTGAAATTATCTTTGCTGCCTGCGATATCTCACAATTGTGATCGATTCAAGTATCATTAGGTGGTATCGTTATTGGAACTGAGCTGACAGAACTCTTGAAACATGATATTAAAAATGATTCCCTAGCAATGTAAAAATAAACTCAAGATCTTAAACTTGTTTTGGTTGTTCATTTGAGATATATCTTTGATGTAAGGGAGCTAAATCTCTGCCCGGTGGTACCCTTTAAATACTGATTGATTGTGTTGTTATAACATTCTACATACCAGTGCATGTTTTTCCAGTTGAGGTTAAAGTTGAACTGTTTCGTTAATTCTGAGAAATATTAAATATCTTACATTTTATTTATGACTCTTTTTCTGGGAGGATTCAGCTCATGATATCTCCATTTTTACTTCTTGTGTGTGTTTTTTGTTTACAGGGCAAATGAACAGTTTCTTCAGAGACTTGAAACTGGGTTGAATAGTAACAACTCTGCCCAAAGTAAGTTGGATATTGTCGAAGGCAAAAGAGGGAGAGAGAGAGAGAGAGAGAGAGTGAGAGAGAGAGAGAGCGGAGAGTACATACACATGAAGATGTAGATCAAAAGGGAATGCACAATGAACAGCTGGAAGTAAACTTTTAGTTGAGCATAAGTCATTTCAATAATCATTTGTCTACCAGAAATACCAACATGCTTATCATCAAGTTAGAGTGTCAACCCTCTTAGTACCAAAGCTTGAATAGACCATTGATTAAAAACACAGTAATTGAGCCCATGGTAATGAAAGGGTCAAAACTCACATGGCTAAAGAGAGGGAGATAGTATGTTGTGTGGAGATGAGTTCTTTGATACATGGTACAGTTGTGAGGTATTAATTGTGTGTAGGGATCAACTTTAAAGTTCTGTAATGTTGCTAAATTTTAAGTCCAAAGATAACTCAGAGAATCAAAGTGTTTCAGGTTGCGGTATATTTTATTGGGAACAGAGTTCAGAGGGTAGTATGGATTTGGCCTTGTCGTCATTCTGCGTAATAATAGTTTTCAGTGACAGCGCCCTCATTGTTCCAACTTTTATAGGATGCCATGTCATATTTCTATGTGTTTTTTTCTAGTTTGTCATAACAGTTGGCACACAAGCAATATTAGAAGGTTAAGCGAAGATGCCTATCATTTTTGGTCGGGGGGGGGGGGGGGGTATACCGTAATGATGGATAATGGGGTGGGTTTGGGGGATACATGTGCTCGGCTGCGCGACCCGCTGAGCATTTCTTGTTCTCTCTCTATTTCCTTGAGTGGATAAAAGCCCACTCGCAAATACACATGCTCAATAAAAAAGGGATTACAAACATTTTAGGCATTCATGCAGTCGTAAGGATGATCCATCCGGTGAATGAATGAAAGGAAAGTCAGAAAAAAAATCTTAGCACCAGAGGGATTCCAACGTCCATCTACTATTAAAGGGCGTATGCTGTGCAGGGAAGACAAAAAGGCCTTCAAAAGGTGATTGTGAGCAATCTTCTTGCCAATGCTCTTAAATACATGCATTGTCCAATTTAGAAACTTGCTGAAAGTTATTTGCCCTCGTATGAATCACATTTTTAATAATTAGTGATTAAATCACAAATCCTTGAAATGTTTGGCCCGAACAATTTGAGGATTTGTGATTAAATCACTAATTACTCCAAATGTGGATGATTTTAGGGCAAATAACTTTCAGCAAGTTTTTAAAATGGACAATACATGAATTTAAGACCATTGGCAAGAAGATTGCTCACGATCACCTTTTGAAGGCCGTTTTGTCTTCCCAGTACAGTATACTCCCTTTAACCGGGCAGCGACTTAATCATCAGGCCAATTTGCAACAATTCTTTATTGTTTTTCCCCTCCTCTCCCCCGCTCCTCCCCTCCCCTCTGTATATCAGATGACAGTGGCTCTAACAACTCTGACGTCCAGACTCTACAGGAGATCTTCCCTCAGAAGTCTACATCTCAACTCGTCGAGCTTCTCGCCCTTACCAAGGGAGACGTTCAGAAGGTCATTGACCTACTCTCATAACTACAAGGTCATTGAACTGCTTACGGGGTTGTATGATATTGAATTGAAGCTGTACATGGATGGGTTTCTAAATAAACAAATGCACAATAAAATTTTGTCCTGAGGTACTTTATGGTAGTTATGAACACTGTATGGTGGGTTCATTAATGTGTTAGCTGTGAGATCAATAGTGGATAGAGTTGGGGGAGGGTGGGGGGGGGGGGGGGGGGACGGGAGGGGGAAGGGAAGAATACACAAACGGATAATTTGTATGTAACTGAGAGGGTTTGTGAAGCTATGACCATGATTTCTTCATACATGTTATGGCATATACTGTTGATCAGTGCCAAGTTTCATGGCTTTCGGAAAAGTGACACATTATCTTCAAGGATTTCACCACTCAGTACCCAGGCAATTTGCCCACTCTATGTTACAGTAAGAGATGCGAGAATGAATAAAAGAATTGTAAATAATAAGCAAAACACGAAGCGGGACAAATGACCGCAGCTTGTACATTACACCAATATACCGAGACAAACTTCGGGAAAGGTCACGTACGTGCTCATGCCAAGAGAGGCACTTATGTCATTCTTATTCAAATCGAAAATAATGAAAATATGCATTTACATCAAATTCATTGCTTGTCTTGTGTTTTTAATCATGAATTCTAAATGTCATTCATACCTTTGAAAATGAGCACCTATTTGTGGTGATCTATAATTCTGTTACATATTTTGAAAAACGTAATCAAGGTTCATAAAAGAAACCTATTTCAGATTTCAGCTGATATGACTTAAATGAAAAATGGTCAAACACTTGTTAATTTTCTTATGAAGAGACTGTATTTTCATAAGTAATCTTTTTTAAACTTGCTGCTGTCATTAGATTATGTATTCAATTGGAATGAAAATATTTGTACTACTGTATGAAACAAACCTTTCCTGGTCAAAATTAAGGCCCGCTTTATTAAACCAACAAAAAATTCTGACAGCAGTTAAGGGATCATTGGGTATTACATATGTGAGAATTAAAAAAGTATGTGTTTTTATTATACTGTTGAATATTCTACTGTATTGTTAAAACAGTACACACCAGTAAGAAATCTTTGTTCCAATAACATTTTTTTTTGGTTATTCCATCAGTTCTGACTAGGTCATTTGGTGAACGCAGCTTCGCTTACACTGTCTCAGCCTTGTGGAACAATCTCCCAGAACACTTAAAATACACGCTTCTGAAACATGTAATTCATGCATTTTTGTTGGAGTCCAGTACATCTCGCATATCATACTTTTTTCTCTACGGCACATAGGGACATGTTTGATCATTATGTGTTATGTGCTATGTAAGAATTGCTAATAAGTAAATATTTGTATTACTACTGACTGAAATCAAACTAGCCACAGTGTATATATGATTTATATTTAGAGGTATTGAGATGAGTTGTGGAAGTACTCTATAATGTAGACGCAGTGTTTCATATAATGTTTTGTTGATAAAGTAATGTAAATTATTAACATTAAGGGATTTTCAATGTGAGAGCCTGAGAGGATTGATATGAACCCAAATTATACTTTTTAATGCCAGGAATATTGTTGATAACTGAGTGTTTATTGCAACTTCAATAAGAGACTGAAGGTGAGAAGAATTAAGCAAGTGGAGAGATAAACACACCGAAAGATCGAGGGTAAGAGAGAGAGAGCATGACATTGTGTGGTTAACCCTCACAGTACCACGTTAAGAAATCTCTTATTTGATTATAAAAAAAAGTTTTGAAATCCCCATTGGTTTATAAAATATTTATGTGATCATGAGACTGAGGATGTTAAGCTCTGATCTAATCAGGAATATGCTGTATTATTTTTCTAATAAATAGGCAGTGTTCATGTCAATTACAAAGAAAAAGTTGGTCAGTGAAATCTGGGGCGAAACTAGAACTGGTCGCTAGATGGCGCTATACCACTCGAGCACACTGATTCGCTCCACCGCCTAGACACGTTTGATTTGTGTAGACTATAGTTTTCCCCCCAAGCAGTTTTTTTCTGCACTAGCGCCCCCTGTCTTCTTCCCTTAGATTTATGCTGTATATTGACATGGGGAGCTCTCCTCTGTACACAAAAATCAACACAGGTTTCAGAGTATCAGGACATCGATATGGCGATGTCCTATCAAAGATAGTGACATTCACTGATTATTTTCGAGATTCATATTCTCAAATGATTCAGATATAGAGTGTCAAAGAGCCGTGGTAAATGCACCTTTGTCAAAAATGACAAATGATCTCCCCCTCTCTATCACCAACCCTTGGTCCCTTTCCCTCTATCTTTATCTCTTCCTTGACTTATCTCTTTCTCGCTTTATCCCCCCCCCCCCCCACCTCTTCTTCGCGTGTCCCTTTGTCTCTCTCACTTTCCTTCATTATCATCTCTGAATCTGTTTTCGTTCCTCTTTGCTCGTCCATTCACCCACTCTCTCTCTCTCTCTCTCTCTCTCTCTCTCTCTCTCTCTCTCTCTCTCTCTCTCTCTCCCTCCCTCTCTCTCTCTCTCTCTCTCTCTCTCTCTCTCTCTCTCTCTCCACCTCTCCATCTGCCCTTCACTTTCATTCACCACATTCCATTGCAATCACTCTCTCTCATTGGAGGCGTAGTCCAATATGATAAGCTGCTGGCGGAGACACCATTCCTTCAAAAGCACGACACGAACACCGTCTTATTAATCCCATCCGTCCCATAGGCGTATGAAAGGTGTAATAACAGAATGCACTTTTCCTGGCTTCGTATTGAAAGGGTTAACACTTTTATGTTCCTTTTGCGGACATAATACAACGTTACCTTTAGAATTTGAAAATGAGATATTTCAGAAAGAGAATTGTCTGACATATGAATACATGTACCACATATTTGTTTAGGATATTCTTGAGTCTACCCATTGTACTCAGTACAATAAAAGATAGAAATAGAGAAAGAGAGAGGGGGAGAGAGAGATAGAGGGAGAGAGAGAGAGAGAGAGAGAAGGGGGAGATGGAGAGAGAGAGAGAGAGAGAGAGAGAGGGGGGGGGGAGATGGAGAGTGAGAGAGAGAAAGAGAATGGGAGGGAGATAGGGTTGGGGTATATGATAGAAAAGAAAATTCTTATTAAAAATTTCAATCAAGTATTTTGAACATCATGCCCTTATACGGTACATGATCATGTAAAGAATTTGTTTGCTAAATAATGATAACAGTAGGAATAGCAGTAATGATGATATGCCTTAATAATAAATATAATGGACCCAATAGTCATAACTTAAGAAAGGAATATTAATTTTGATAATGATGATATGCCTTAATAATAAATATAATGGACCCAATAGTCATACCTTAAGAAAGGAATATTAATTTTGAGAGAATGCTAATTGTGACGCAATGCCGTTTATCATTGTCGCCATCACTAAGAAAACACTACAGAGTTACCTACAGACAGAGTTACATATAGTTATATAGATTCAAGATTCAAGATTCATTTAATGTCTCTATAAAAATACAGAAAATTGGCCTCCCCTGGCAAGAAGATGCAAAAGTATGTCATAAATTGACACAAAATAACACAAAATAAACAACAGTGCTTGGAACAAAAATACAGAAGGAGGAGAACCTCCCGAGGTCCCTATAATAAACAAAGTATTGCACAATACCGGTAATAATGTTACGAAGGTTATTAAATCTCATTAAATCTGCATGGCTATAAAGTTCATAAGAGCACAATTTGACTACAGTATAAAAACAGGACCCAGTCCAAAGCCACTGTAATGGCTGCTTATTAATTATTAATGTACCTGTATGCAAGTTGTATTCACGTTCTTCAACAATGTCACCAACGGTAACCCCACAACCCGTCCGAGGTTTGTCCAAGCATGGACCTATCATGGATGGACTGTGCTCGGATATACTTCCTTTGATCTATGATGACCGCCGCCTCATGAAAATTCAAGACATTCAGGTGTTTTAAACAATTAGCTGTATTTCTAATCAGGCAGTGCCTTCCTCTGAATAACAAAAGCAAATCTGTTATGAGAAATATGTCAACCGTTCAGCCTTCGCTGGGAGCTCGTAGCTGATCTTTTTACACACACTATGAATTAGTTTTGGGGTGAGCGAAGGGAAATTTTGGAAAAATTGGAGAAAGAATTTGGTCCGTAACTTTTTCGGACACCTCCGGACACGAAATTAAGCTTGTTTCCATGGAAGATGAAATACTTAATAAACAATTTACAAGATATTTTCAAGGAAATATGATTGCTCAATTTGCGATATGGAGGCACTTCTCTATCATGTTTTCTACAGTATTCTCCTTTTATCACAAAAAACGAAGCAACAGTATAATCTGAAATACACAGAATCGTATCTTTATAGGATGTACTACTACTGCACATGCACTTCAGTTCATGAAGTGGTTCTGAAATCTTCTGTGCATACAGAATATATATTCCACTAAATGCATCCAAAATTCGTTTTGCATATTTGGCGGCTGTCGTCACTGGATCAAAGAACCAAATGCGTCAAATATTCTATTGTGCTATCAATGAACGCGACTGGTGTAGGAATAAATTATTCTTCGTGCTACTCCAGTTCTAACACCTTCCTGGTCCAAGTAGCAACGACTAATATATTCAAAGTGTGTTCCATTAATTGAAACTGAATCACGAAATACAGGTGAATGCAATTACACAGGTGAATGTGATTACACGTAACTAGGCATAGGGGGAAATTGTGAATACATTACGAAACGAAAACAGCTTATTAGCCTACAATTTTTTAGCATTTCCATTAAATACATGTACATGTATATACCTATAACTTGAAGTGAATATACTGTACTGGGAACACAAACAAGTCTCCAAAAGAGGGATCATGAGTAATCTTCTTGCCAATGGTCTTAAATTCATGTATTGTCCATTTTAGAAACTTGCTGAAAGTGATTTTCCTTCAAATGATCCATATTTGGAGTAATAGTGATTAAATCACAAATCCTCAAAATGTTCGGCAAGGCAAATCACTTTCTCTAAGTTTCTAAAATTGGAAAAAAATGGAAAGATATACGAAAAAGTCACCTATACGATGATCGACCAATTTCAAATTCACCTCTCTTCAAGTCACATTCCTCCTTCTCCTATAGAAGTCATGGTAGTAGTAGAAGTAGTAGTAGAAGTCGTAGTAGAAGTAGTAGTAATGGTAGTTGTAGTAGTAGTAGTAGTAGTAGTAGTAGTAGTAGTAGTAGTAGTAGTAGTAGTAGTAGTATAGTAGTAGTACTCATTACCATAATGATGATGGTAAAGATACTTCTGTAGTAGCCTCAACAAGCTCATCGATTTCAAGTTCACCCGCATTCCGCCTCCCACACGCCCGACCCCTCCCACAATCCCCCATCTCTCGGATTGCGCTCGCCGTGTATATATTTCTTTTGCCTTTTGTGCGCTTAATGGGAGTGTTATCCTCCCGGCAGGCGGGCCTGGTTGCGTGACTGAGCCTCCTCACGCTGCTAACTCAAACGTCAAAGCGAATATCTCCAGACATTATCCACAGCCTCCTCTGTAGCCTGGCTTTCAGGCTGTTGAGGGAATTTCTAAACCAAAGTGTACCATAACGGGGTCTGGCGGCAGAAGACTACTTATAAATCGTTCTCGATTCTATTTTTCTCCGGTGCGCGGACGTAGAAAAGGGGGAGTGATGGAGTAACTAGTCTTTGAATATTAGACTCTTTGATTGCAGCTTGGATTATAAATTTCCAACAGCCTGGAGGCCAGGCTATTTCCTCCATCTTTCTCATCTTGGCGTACCCCTAGCGTCTCAGACCGTGGAAACTCCAGAAAGTACAGCTGACCTCCGTAACAGGCCCCCCTGGGCCGCGCCCCTCTACACTCTGCTTTTCTGACGGTCACGGTGTGGTATGGATCTATTTATAACAAGGATGGATTGATGGGGGAGGGCGGATGGGTGAGGGATGGGGGGGGGGGGGGGGAGGGGGCGGGCTACCACTCGAAAGCAAATGGGATGGGCGTAGGGGTGTGGTGTTGGTGGTGATGGTGGTGGTGATGGTGTTGGTGGTATTGGTGGTGCTGTTGGTGGTGATGGTAATGATGGTGTTGGTGTTGGTGGTGATGGTGTTGTTGTTGTTGTTGTTGGTGGTGGTGGTGTTGGTGTTGGTGGTGGTGTTGGTGGTGGAGGTGTTCGGGTGGTAGTAGTAGAAGTGGTGGTAGCGGTAGTGATTTTTACGGTAATGGTAGAGGATGTGGTGGTGGTGGTGGTGGTGGTAATAGTAGAGGAAATAGTTGGTAATGCAAAGAAGGAGAAACGATGATAAAGAGGAGGAGAAGTAGAAGTAGAAGAAGAAGAAGAAGAAGAAGAAGAAGAAGAAGAAGAAGAAGAAGAAGAAGAAGAAGAAGAAGAAAAGAAAAAGAAGTAGTAGAAGAAGAAGAAGAAGAAGAAGAAGAAGAAGAAGAAGAAGAAGAAGAAGAAGAAGAAGAAGAAGAAGAAGAAGGAGAAGAAGAAGTAGAAGAGAAAGAAGGAAGAGAAAGAGCAGGAGCAGGAAGAAGAGGAATAGGAGGAGGAAACGAAGGAGGAGGAGGAAAAAGAGGCGAATTAATCGAAGATCTTAGCCCAGCCCGCTCTCATTTGATGGGCATGTTGCTGTGCTTCACATCTTCAGGTATGTAGGCCATGGCCGCTAGAAGGGCTAGTCTGGGGTTGGGATGAAGATACACGTCATTTCCAGCACTCTCCCTGAAATTAATCTAATCATCCTCGATTCGGTCTGCCCAAATGTATCTATGACGTAAGTACACACAATCAGGTCAAAGTTAACGTATTCGATTAACATGCATACCTATCCTCTACGCCCCCCCCCCCCCCCACCTCCCGATATTGGGCTCCTTTTTCTTAAGGTTTACCTGACTACGCCCCATGGCATCAATCACGTCCCTAGTTATAGAACAACGAACACACGCACGTGTGGAAGTCATTGCACTTTTTCTCATCGAATCACCTTGGCTTCCAAAATACATTATGCAGAAAAGGAGCACAACAACAGAACACATCGGCAATACGGGCCGACAAGGGGCAGGATAATGGTTTATCGCAGAGGAAAGAAAAGGAGGAGAAAATAAACTCTAAATGAAAAATGAAATGAAATTACGTGCACTGGCGGAACAAAACAGCTCGAGACGAGATAAATCAGGTTGAATTTAGGACCAATCTTCGCACCTGTCCTGGGGTTGGTATACACCTTGTTATACCAGCCGCCGTGACCGTGATGCCGAGAGAGAGGGGCGTGGGGAAAGGGGGAGGTGGATAGGGAAAGAGGGGGGTTGGAAAAGAGAGAGAGAGGGGGGAGAGAAAGGGGGGCATAGAAAAGGGGGAGGGGTAGAAAGAGCGGAGGGGTAAAAAGGGAGAGCGTAGAGAGAGGAAGGGGGCGGGTAGTAGGGATAGATCCAGAGAAAATGAGAGATAGAAGAAGAGAAAGACAATGACAGATATGAGAGGGAGAGGGGTGGAGGGATAACTTTAACACAGGGAGAGGGGTGATAGAGAAAGAGAGATTGAGCAAGAGAGAGATAGAGAGAGAGAGATAATGAGTAGAGGGAGTGCGCAATGGTGGCGTAGGAACGTGATAAGGGGATTAACAAGACTTTATTAATTGACGAAAAATATGCATCGCGCCCTGCGTGACATGTGAATGCAATGAATGAATGAATGCAAATGCTGTGAGTTTGCCTTCTTTTGCGGAAATTGACAACTATTGTATTTGTCACATTGCGTATCATACATTTTTTCATTGTGTATACATTTTTCGTTTTTCTTATTCTTTTTTGTAGCTGGAAGGGCTAACCTGATGAAAACAATATAATATTTTGCAGTAATGAATTGGAGAATAGACAAGAAGCGCAAGTATACCTGTACAGTTTGCCTTCTGGTAATGTTGACTTAGAGTACCTACATAGGTACATCTATGTTGACTTTGGCAATACCGCCCTCTACCATGATAAGAATGACAGTATCATTTACCATCGTTCTTATTTCGCCCCGACTTCTTTTCGATATGTTGAGTGACCGTCGGTGTGCATTGTATGATTAAATGAGCATAACTATGTTATTTTATCATACCTGCATTCTCTTTATATTTAGTTGTCATTATTCTAGACAACAACATCTAAAAAAACATAGGATTTATACGACATAAATTGCACAGATGAACTTGGATGTACATTACATGTATACCGGGATACAAGTACATGTTTCATGTATATCACTACCTATCTTTAGTTGATACTTTTCAAATCACTATCTGTCATTTTTATAAAGTTAATGTTTGAAATTGTTTTGAGTAAGAGATTTGTGTTAAGAATGTGTTTGTTTCTTCAAATATCTTTCTTTCATTTATCATATCCCCTGTTTATGAATGCCCACTGTTGTAAACATTACATTAAACTATCTGATAATAAATATGTCTATTTACCTATTCATCTATCTATCTATCTGTTAAATCTTTGGTAATACCAACAACTTCTTAACGTTAAATTCCTTTTCTTGAATATGTTTATCTAAACGGGAGCAGTATGATCATGTATAAGGACTGACCCTTGAACGACATTCTGCTCAGACGAATTAAAAGCTATGTCAAGACAAGATTGTCAATGATCCATCGATCAAACCAACCAAGGAGGTATCTTCGTATCAACCAGCCAGCCTTAAAACTATGTAGGAAGAGCGCCGCGTCACGAAAAGCAGAGTACACGGAACGCTGATTGGATTTCCCCCCGTCGCTCCGGGGTATCGGTCAAGGTTGACACCGCTCAAACAAGCGCCTCACATTCTCGGCCGCTGCTACCGCTACCCTCGCTAATCCGGCTAGCGAGTGAGCCGCGAATTCGCCCAGCGGGCCCGGTGCTGCAGCCCGTGGGTCCAGGGTCCGCGGCCCGGCGGGACACGGGCAGAGTTAGGTGTCACTTTTCAGTTGAGAGCCAGTTGCCTCATTACTCACTGTGGGTGCATCGGGGCAGCGAGCTACCCAGCCAATTGGGAAGAAATTTCTCCCAGGGGAAATCGAACCTCCCAAAGCAGCTCCAATTGTAACCCCTTAAATACCAAGCATTAAATATTGCATCGACTTACCACACACTTTCAGGAATATAGGAATGAGCGGGTTAATATCCTTCCATAAAGAGCAACCCTCTAAATCCCGTGCTCTTACGTTATCATAGTATTCTACGTCAGATCGTCATGAATCCGCTTGGCGGCATTCCTGGGATAGGCCTAAATTCTCCTACAATCCATACAAATATGATTGGCCTATTAGCACAGTTCTTAACTTAAGTCAGAATACCAATTAACTAACCTAAGATTTTGTTTGTTTTACTTCAGTTTCTTTCAGAATACCTCCACACTAATTCTTCTCACTCAATTTTTAGTCTCACAGTGATATTTTGCACTTACTTTGCTTCTACTCCACATGTCCATTTATGTCATCGACACCACACAAAGTTATTCATGACAAATTCATAATACTTTACCTTAAGAAAGAACAAGGCACTGCAACAACCCATGCGTTAACATTGCCATCATTTGTAGATTTCAGATTGTGTAGCTTCCAGGCGGCTGATAATTTATTATCCCAAACTAACGAATATAGTATGATAATCTAAGAATAGTTACTGAATCATTTTGCTCGTTACTCAATCCGTAAGAAGAAAAATCGAGAATGATTAGTCTACCGCAGCCAGACCCCTTTATTGAATAGTTTGGTAAAATAATTCCAAACAGCATGACGGTCAGGCTAGATAGCCTATCGTAGGCCATTCAAATTGTCACACTTGGTGTAAAAGTTTAAACCAACAGTGTAAATATACAATTAATGTCAAGGGTGTGTGTTAAGTTGATTCTCTCTTGGTGCTAAACCCAAGCTGCATTGGTATCAATCTAACTCTTAACACCATCCTATAATATCGAGATGATTGATTTTGAAATAAAATTAGCATGGAAGCTGTGGTTACGACAGAACGGTATGATATACCTCCCCCCCCCCCCCCCCCCAACTTAAAATCCGGTAGATGTACCCAATAATTATTACAAAAGTGCGCATGTGACATCACAGCCACGTGATATACACATACATAATGTACATACACACATACATACAAACAATAATACATGCATACATATATAAATACACACATATGTACATACATACATACATATGTACATACACCCATACATACATACATACGTACACACATACATACATACGTACACACATACATACCTACATACATACACACATACACACATACATACATACATATATATAGAGAGAGAGGTAGAGCGGGGAGGGGGGGGGGGGCGGGTATACTATTGGAAAAAAAAAGAAAGAGGTGGTGTAACGTTCCTTCACGCCGTTGGCTTCTTCATCTTGTTAAAGTCATTTAGGGACCACAGCGCTTTGAAAATTGAGCGTATTTATAAGCACGTCATTGGTTCATCAAATCAGGAAAATGGGGCATTAATGCACGAAGTCAGCCCTTTATAGCATTATTGTCACGCAACACAACGAACTCATCGGGGAATAAAAAAAAAATGGACGAAAAGTTATGGTTTAACCCTTAACTTGCCTCTTGTGGATTATTTCAGCATTAATACACGCACATCTGATGATGACCAGTTTGTCCGGCACAAAAAGGGTTAATTTGGACTCTTTTTTCTTTCTTTATGAATATTGTAAGACTTAAGTAAAGACAGCATCAATGTATAGACTGACTATGAGCATGGTGAGAGAGGGAGAGAGGGGAGGGGAATGTAGAGAGAGAGAGAGACGTAGAGGGAGAGAAATGGAGAAAGAGAGAGAATGGGGGTAGAGAGATAAATGGAGAGAGAGAGAGAGAGAGAGAGAGAGAGAGAGAGAGAGAGAGAGAGGGTTAGAGGGGAGAGAGAGAGAGAGAGAGAGAGAGAGAAAGAGAGAGGGTGAGGGAGGGAGAGAGAGAGAGAGAGAGAGAGAGAGAGAGAGAGAGAGAGAGAGAGAGGATAGGAAGATCTGATGAAGATCACGAAGGTAAGATGAAAAGTAAGAGAAAAGAGAGAAACAGGAGGGGAAAATTGTAATCAAAAGAATAAAGACGGTGTTTTTTTTCTCTCAAAACATTTGAGATGGCACCAAAATAAACACTTCTTATTAACGGTTTAGCACTTCCCGTCCGCGAGTTACCATCGGTGTTATAGCACGGTACTTGGCGAGCACGGTGTTAATGTGCCGACAATGTTTACGTCGTAAAAGTGCTACGGGTGCTTCAAATATACTTCCGAACCAGACTGAGGGTGTCGTAAAAGATATTTGCGCCAGCTCCTGTGCGGAAAGTGCAGGCTGGGTATCATCGCACTATCAGAGAAAGGTCGACGGGAAATTTCTCGCGACTGTGGGGTAAATTTGTGGGGGTTATCCGCTCCCTAAATATCACCCCAACCCCACCCACTTGATCATTTTAATTTCATAAAATGTTGAACAGAATTGTGGAGAAATTCATCACTTAACATTAATAATAAACGAATTTACCTTTCTACCTACTCTTCCACTCAGTCAGTAAGAAAGTCAGTCAGTCATTCATCTAATCAATCCATCAATTAATTAATCAATCAATCAATCAAATATTCATTCATTTATTCACTTAACTAATCAATCCATTGATCTATATATCAACCAATCTATCTAATCAATCAATCAATCAATCAATCAATCTATCTATCTATCTATCCAAACATGGCAAGCAATCTTGATGACGTCGATTAATGGAATACTTTCTAAAAAAAAAAAGTTTCTATCCATTTAACGCAGCGCATAATATTTATTTATCCCCACCCTATTTTCGACATCACCGATCGCCTAACTCCGCCGACCCCTCGCGGCTAGAAGCTGCTACTATCTCCCCGACAGACCAGCATACCCATCGGGCTGGCATGCCGGCATCTACCGGCGAGTTATCCCGAACATTCCCTATCAGCTGTTCACTGATTTACTATATGGACCAGAGACCCAGTTTCTATTCTTTTCACCTGGTGTTTTTTTCGTTTTGTTTTTGTTCAGTCCGCCCCACCCCCCCCCCCCCCCCTTTCCGCCTCCTCAAACACTCTAACACACTATTGGGCGTAGACAACGGACTGCAGAAAGATATCATGGTGAAGGCGTAGAAGGGGGAGGGGATGCATCGACCCCCCTCCCCTAAAGTAAAACAAAGTACATCAAAAAAAAAATCTTTGATTACATCGTTTTCATCATTGCTATGTATGACTGACAAGTACGTCATTTTAAGACATTGCGGCAAACCCGCAGCCTGTCTAAATAGCTGAACTAACTACCAATTAACTATCTAACGAAGTGAGCTCACGAATCACACACTGGGGAATGAACAATGGTCTACCACTAACTAATAACCCTCATAAACGAGATCGTGTTTGACACAAGCAACAACTTAACTCATTGTGTTCCAGAAAAACTAGTCTCTATAGGCTTTGTGTGTATTTCTTCAGCCACAGTCCACACTATGGCACTTAAAGAGTGAAGTGCCGAAATGATTGACCATTAAACGTTTAACCGTCTGATTACAAATTAAAGATAGTCCCGTGTTAATTTCAACACATATGATTGTCTATGGCACTAAGGGGGGTTAAACCATTCAGCTCAGTGACAGCAATACATCCAGTGATTAGCTAACTTATGTTTATTCCGCGTGAGGTTATTGTTAATCATTTTATGATGTGCTATTGTTTTTATTCTTTCTTAGTTTTTAGTACAGCAGGGCCCTTTGGAAGAACAGTGTTTCAATTCTTGACTAGGTTACCCTGGGAAAAAAAAACTGAATAATTAAATTGACAAATTAATATCATAAACTGATAATATAAGAAAGTTTCGAAGTAAACTAAGAAAGTGCTACACTTGTGGCTGTGGTGGTAGACTATCGTGCTTGCTCGAGGTGCTCTAATAGATGAAGACCTTGCTCTGAGATCTGAACTCTTTGTCACCTTCTGTCCTCCATCTCAGCTCCCATCTTCTTACTCTCCTGGAGTTATACTTGTCAACACCATCGCCATTGGTACAAAGGTTTGATTTAAACAATTTGTTGTTACTCGTGCAGCTTGCGTGTGTCCGTGTTCTTGATTGCTGCAACTCGGTTCAGTCGGCATCATCTTCGTCGCTATCCTGTTTCGCCATTATCGCTATCATCAGGATCTTCCTCATCGTCATTATCATTATTACCACCAACATCAGTATCTTTATCATCTATATCATCATTACCATCACCACCATTATCTTTATTATCTATGTCATCATCATCATCATCATCATCATCATCATCATCATCATCATCATCATCATCATCATCATTATCTTCAACATCATCATTATCATCCTCCTCATTGCCATCATCTTCGTCATCACCATTTTTATTATCATCGCCATCCTCATCATCACCATCGTCGTCGTCGTCACCAAGATCATAATCCCCACCATGGCCATGATCTTCATCACACGACTGTCCTCTCGTGGCAGAGTTTATTCACAGATTTAAATAAACTCCATTTTTGACAACGAGAACTCGCCCGATTTGGCAACAGCTAATGTGCGGAAACGTACAAAGGGTCAAAGGATCAACGTAAATCAAGACTGTCTAAGAAGAATCATTGATAACAATTCAGAAACAAAAGGATTCGTATTTTGATTCAGTGTCGTCTACTTCAGAAACTGTCATGGATTTTTGCATCCGCAGATATCAGCCTGATCATTGCGATACACATAAGAAGTTGTTATGCTTAATGCTCCTTTTAAAGTATCATTCTTTCAGGATCTAGTGATATTTCTGATTTGACTACGATTACGGATAATTATGATGCATTTTAGTCAAATTAGTAGTTTATATATTGTTATATCCTTCTATTACTATATCCTATATTTTCTCAAGCGCATCAAGTATTGTTCCTTGTAAAAGTATTGTAATTTTGCCATCTACGACAACCGCTTTTCGTTGACCAGAAAACGATCCCTGTCTCCTAGAGCCGTTTATGTGCATACAGCGCTCTGTTGTCTATTAGTGTATAGCGCCATCTGCAGTTTGGTTTGTACGTTCCAAAGTTCAGAAATACCATGAGCATCATGATGAGTACATCCCCACCCTCTCTCTCTCTCTCTCTCTCTCTCTCTCTCTCTCTCTCTCTCTCTCTCTCTCTCTCTCTCTCTCTCTCTCTCTCTCTCTCTCTTTCTCTCTCTCTCTCTCTCTCTCTCCTTCTCTGTCTCTCTCTCTGTCACCGTCTCCCTCTCTATCTCCTTGTCTCTCTCTCCCTTCCTCCTCCCCCCCCCCCCCACTCTCTCTCTCACACACACACACACACACACACACACACACACACACACACACACACACACACATACATATCGTTAACCGTATAATACTTCGCCACTGCATAATACAACACGGAATATACATTTCCTTAAATGCAAGTCTTAAAATATAGCCAAAGACCCATATCACCGTGTGTACATGCTGAGATCTAGACTCCAAACCAGCCCGTCATAAACACTACCGTCCCAAGCACACCGTAATCACCATTGGGGCTAACGAGCTGTTGGAAAAAAAAAATACAACAAAACGCCTGTACGACTTGCACTTCCACAGGAAAACTCCCAGCGTGATTTTGCCGCCCAGGTGCAAGGTTTCATGGAGACTTTGCGGCGTTTTGAGGTGACATTTGAAACGGGTTTCCGACCTGGCTCGCTTCATTACCAGCCCGTTTCTCTGAACTTTGTTTTCGTTTCGCTAGGGTACGAGAACTTCCAGTCAATTTTTCGCCCCCCAAAATAGTTGACTTAAAGGGGAAAATGCACCAAACTTCCTCACAAGAATCACTCATATCTGAAATATTTTCTTTCATTTTTTTACAGTGAGGATCGATGAGTCATCACCACACGTCAGCGCGACCTCTCATTAACCTGTTGTGTGCTAAACAAACTAACTCTCTATGGGGTTTACGTGCAATAATGATGAAAAATACACACATGACGCGTTAGAGTTAACACCGCATTGGTGTGTACTGCAGCAATCCTTTATTAATAGGGGAAAGAAAATTTATTCGGTAGAATAGAAATGCTTCTGATATCTGGATAGAGAGTGATGTTAATTCATTGACACATGGATCTCCTTATACACGTATAGACTACTCGGTTCTAGTAAATAATGGTTAAAAGTTAGTGAAATGTGGAATAGAGGGATTTGGTAAGAGCAGGGTTTATGGTTAAGAGATGGAAGAGAGGGAGAGAGAGAGAGAGAGAGAGAGAGAGAGAGAGAGAGAGAGAGAGAGAGAGGAGGGAATTAGAGAAAGATAGTTAGAGAGAGGGAGAAAGAGAGAGAGATATATACATAAAGAGAGTGGAGAAGAGAGAGGGCGAGGGAGAGGGAGAGAGTAGACAAAAACAACAGAAAGAGAGAGGGAGGAGAGAGGAGAGAGATAGAGGAAGAAAAGAGAGAGAGGGGGAGATGGGGGGGGGGGATGAGAATGAGCACGTAACATGAAAGATAGGAGAGAGATATGTCAAGGGAGAGGGATAGAGAGAGTGAGTGTGTGAAAGAGCAGAGAGAAACAGAAAGAAAGAGAGATAAAGAGAGAGGGAAAGACACAGACAGACGGAGAGACAGAGAGACAGAAAGAGACAGAAAGTCAGAAAGTCAAAAGATGACTTCCAGACACACGTAGCCCCCAATCTCGATACCCCAACCGGTCTAGACAAGGCACATTCCAGCGGACTGCGGTCCGCCCTGTGATGATGCTAGGTGAGCAAGATGACCCTCCTCTTATGTAACATATACCCCTCGTTTGTTGGCACAAGGGGCAAACAGGCTGAAATTCTACCCCCTGGGTCCATAGGCGGGAGCGTGGGTTTGGAAACCAAAACGACTTTGCCGTTATTCATACCTTTAAGCCCTACTAATGAGACACGCTTTTTGCTGTTTTCCAGGACTGAAGTCGATGTCATATCTGTAGCCTTGTTTATATGCTGTGGAGAGCGTAGACAGTCTCCATGACATAGTTGCTATCATACTCGGTTAAGTTCATATACTCAACAACCCAGAAACAAGGCTATCATGTGTGATGCTGTTTCTTTTTACTAGCATGGCAGATGATATTATCAAAGAGAAATGTAGAAAGATTTGTAGTAATGTTTGGAATTACGCGCACCAAATAAACATGGATGTGCGGTTATTATATGAATGATTCCTCACCATCATGAAGATATCATGCATCCATGTTTAATAAGGGCATGAAATTCTAAACATTGCTACCAAATGTAAATCACAACAAACAAAGAACAGAAATATCGATCCTTTCTGTAAAGAATATCTTTCACATTACGTAGCCCTTTCGTCGGTCTAGAGCCGTATTCATGAAACCTTTCTAGCCTAGTTAGTAACTAAAAATGCATGTAGCTAATTGTACTTTAGTAACTAACTAGGCTTAAAGGGCATATATACTGTACTGGGAAGGCAAAAAAAGCCTTCAAAATGTTTTTGTTAGCAATCTTCTTGCCAATGGTCTTAAATTCATGTATTGTCTATTTTAGAAGCTTGCTGAAAGTTATTTGCCCTCAAATGATCCACATATGGAGTAAGTAATGATTAATGATTAAATCCTCAAAATGTTCGGCCCGAACATTTTGAGGATTACTCCAAATGTAGATCGTTTGAGGGCAAATAACTTTCAGCAAGCTTCTAAAATAGACAATACATGAATTTAAGACCACTGGCAAGAAGATTGCTAACAATTACATTTTGAAGGTTTTTTTGCCTTCCCAGTACAGTATATATGCCCTTTAAGAAGGTTTTATGATTATGGCCCCTGATATATAAACTTCTGATTATACAACCATGGCAATTTTGACTAAAAAAATGAAAACAAGAAAACGAGGCTTGTCTGAAATTATGTTTGATACTGGATTGAATGTATAAAGTACAGAACACAGTGCTGGTACAGTGCGCCGAAATTCTTTGTCAGCGTATACTTTTGTTTCCTTCTCAAGCCTTGTACGTTCCCGCACAAGTAATACACACAAATCCCACCGAGCCGCAGTGTATCTGGCATACAGAGGGTTAAAAGGAATGTACTGTACTGGGAAGACCAAGGATGAGGAGGTACTAATCCAACATCCCTAGCTAAACGAAATTATAGAGCTATTAACCACTCCAAGACTAAACCGGACACCATGGACTCATTCAAATTAGAGCATTCAAATTAGAGCACATCTTAAACAGGATAAACAATGCACACCTCATGGGTTACCTCTCTAGACAGTGACTGACCCAATAACAAGGTCACCAGCTTAAAGAATGCCCCCCTCCAGAAAGATTTAGTCTGGCAGTAATTAACCATTAACATACCCAAACTATCATGGAGGTGATGATACGATGATTTAGGAGCGGCGTGGGGGTGTTGACGCTTAACAGGGGTATTGAGTGACCCCCTGTAGGGGTGCGGAGTGGTGTTGGTGGTGGTATCAAGATAGGGGATATTGGTGGGTGCTTATTTACACGCCTTCAAATACTCTCTGCTCATCCTCTAGAATCCAGAGGGGACCTTTGAATTCTATGAATGTGTATCGTCCGGAATTAATGTGACGAAATACTCAGTAGGGGCGTCTTCATTAGCTCGAGCTGGGCAAAATAGCGAGCTTGTTCTGATCGGGTTAGCTAGCCAGATCACGAAATAGCTAGCTATTTGCGTCTTCATTAGCCAGATCAGGCAAAATAGCGAGCTATTTGGTCGAGAAAATTTCCAAAGAAATCTTGGGCTAGATGGAGCTAGCTCGAGCTAGTTCGCGAAATAGCTCGAGCTAGTTCGGAGCGTCTTCATTAGCCTGAAAATTTCTCGATCCCGGCATGCATCAGCGCCCACGAGGCATTATTTACGTAATAGGTTTTTACACGTGCGTGAATGCGAGCTCACAACCGAAGGCATGCAGTCATGGCCTATTCCTGTCGCACACTGCTGGTATGTGCGAAACTCGGGATAATTTATGCAACCCGAGCTCGAGCTTACGTATCCCAAGTTTCGAGCTAATGAAGACGCGATTGCAACTTCAGGCTAGTTCCCCGCATCAGCAAAATAGCTCGCTATTTCGTCTGATCGGGCTAATGAAGACGCACCTAGTATGCCCGATAGCTGCACATATTTCAGTTTGAGAGGTGCGTTTATCAACTTGCTAAAACCTATAATCAGCAATTTGGTCACGTAACTCCCTGAGACACCTCTGAATTATTACTTTCAAATGATTGACATCTGTCGCATAATGTGACATGTAGGTTATTCGAGTTGGATTTTGATGCTCTTCAACAACTGTCTGCTCAGAAAAATAAGCGATATACATTGACTAACAACAATTTCTTTCAGTCACGTATCTAGGGATAAATTCACAAAATCACTGCTTTCTCGATGACTAGAAATGTCAATATGTATATAATGTGGAGTACTATTTCATATATGATCAATCTATCATCTACGTTAAAAGCCTTTTAAAGAATTTTAATACATGTATTACATTTTTATCCAAATTAGGCAAAGAAAAGAGTAAATTAGTTTCATTGAGAAAAAAAAATGGGTTATTTAGGACATCAAAATATATTACACATCAGAGGAAAATGAAAAGAGATATAACATCACAGTCTTATGACTGCCAGTTGCCAGTTTGATGACCGAGTTACCAATTCTGCCCTACTCTGAGGGAGCAAGTGCCAAATCACTCGAATCTGGGTTATTGGTATTCTTAGATTGTACCCAGCATTCCCTACATACGGCCGAAATCTGGACAAGAAATATTAAGCTTGTTGCGAGATATTCATTCTAACATGATGCTGTGTTGCACTGATGCCAATGCAAGTGACAGACACATTTTGCTCATTTACAAGAAAAGTCTCTTTTGTCAGAGTAGGGCAGAATTTGCCACTAAGCAATAGTTATCGTCGTACCATTAAAGCATTCGAAATTTTCTTGTTAGTCGTTAGTTGTCGCATTATTCTCAAAACGTGTTTTAAAATGTTCCTCTGATATTCTGCTTTCATTGAGAGGAACATGATTTGCCTTTCACAAAAATGATTTGCCTTTCACATAAACGACTGAATCTGCAAATGAACAATATCGTCTGAATATGTTTAATTAAATTGCATCGTGATAATATAATTTAATATAATTTCTATCTAGTGTCACCAACCCCTCTCTCTCCTCCTTTCTCTCCCTCTCTCTTCCTCTCCCCCCCCCCCCCTCTCTCTCTCTCTCTCTCTCTTTCTCTCTCTCTCTCTCTCTCTCTCACACTCCCCCCCCTCTCTCTCTCTCTCTCTCTCTTCCTCTCTCTCCTTCTCTCTGTCTCTGTCTCTCTCTCTGTTTCTCTGTCTCTCTCTCTCTCTCTTTCTCACCCTCTCTCTCTTTATCTGTTTCTCCCCCTCTTTCTCTCTCTCGTTCTCTCTCTCTCTAACCCTCTCCCTCTTCCTCTCTCCATTTCTCTCCCTGTCTTAAGTACCAGTGCACCTCTTCCTCTTCATCATGATATTCTTCTCCCCCTCTCTTTCTCCATCCCTCCCATACCTCTCTTTCCCCCTTTCTCTTTCTCTCCTTGTCTTAACTTTATGTGCACCCTCTCTCATGACTCATCTTTTCTATCATAATTATTCTTCTCTCCCCTCCTCTCTGCTCCTCTTGAATATATGAGACAGTCGTCATGAACTCTTTACTCGCTCGGATATAATCGAACACTGATTTCAAGGAAATGCACAATTTGCCCAGACCACTTTTTGGGCAAGAACAAATTAGTAAAATTATAATCACCCTCTTCAAGGCAACGCGAGAAGCATTTCAATAAAACGTTCAGATTAAATCCCAGCTCAAATCCATGAGGAGTTATGTAAGCAATAACAAAAAAAGCCCGACTGTGAAACTTCAAAAGATCTGACACATGTTGGGACGTCTAAGCGCAAAATAAACACGCTGTCATTCTTCCTTTACAGTGACACTTTCTTTACCGACAGGAGTAAAGCAAAATACTTAAAAATGATCAGCCAACCCTCTCCAGGCGGTCTTCATTTAGCGGACTAAAGATATGTCCACAATTGACCACAGTCACAAGCGGACAATTAACACAATTCGCTTGTTAGATGTCCAGGAATGGCCAATACAAGAGATTAAAATCGCCCACAATCGCGACAAAAGCCCGCGCGCACAAAGGTTCCCACGGCGCGCATCACTGTGGGCAAATCATTCGGACAAAATGCCCCTCCACGCATGCGCAGAGGTGACGCACTGCTGACGGCTGAGGTGCTGATTCAATGGATTATGAGGCAGATCTTAAATGGACTATTTGAGAAAGCCGTAGAGCGGAATACAAACTGTCATGCTGACTAAACCGCAGATCGATTAACGATCTAACGGGCACAGACCTACGAGAAAGAAGAAACGGGTTGCAAAATGGCTTGGTTTGTTCCCCACAAATACTCTAATACTCTACCCCCGCTTAAAAAGGTATGTATTCTGAAATCGATCGACTGAAAAAGATACATAGATAAAACACATTTTACATGTACAGAAATATTTGATGTTCACATCTACCTTAATCAAAGTGTGAATGAGTGCGTATTTGATGGTGCTTGCAGGGAGATGCCGCACTTCCCTGTTACAACGATACCAGCCTAGTCGTAATCTTCGTTCTTAATCAAACTCTTCTCTCTGAAATTCGTGTAAACTATAAGACATTCGGTGATTGAGCTTTTGCAAATACGGCACCCAAATCATGAAATAACCTTCCCCCAAGCCATTGGATCATTGGCAGACTTCGGTCAATTTAAATCAACATTAAAAACACATCTGTTTGATAATTAGTTATTTTCAAATTCTCACGTGATCAATTTTTACTTTCACACGCATAGAGACTATTTGAATGCTGCTATGCGTCTCTAAGAATTAAATGTTATTATAATTATTATTACATGCATATTCGTGTGTGTGTGTGTTTATTTGCGCTCGTGTATATATTAAAAAAAAATACGTATGTATGTGTGTGCGTGTGCGCGTAAGTGTGTGTGTGTTTGTGTGTGCCTTCCTTTTGAGCATTACAAATACTTTTGGTAAAGTTTATGAATAATGTCTTTCTAATAGTTTTATATCAAACACAAAATACTTTTTTTTCACGTGTTTGATGAAAAAAAAAGTCATCATCTACAGTGATTGCAAATTATGTTGTGAAGCATTTTTCAAGATGAATGTTAACCTGATTACAGAGTAACAGCAAAATGAAGGATAAGTAGTGTGAGTAATGATACATATTGGTGTGTCCTGTTGGTTTTATGCCTACGATCGAACTGGGGGTGAAGAGTTTGCAAAAAGGTGGTGGTAGTTATGGTGGTGGTTGGGTGTGGGAGGGGGGGGGGGGGGGCAGAGTGGTATTGAATCGACCCATGGTGGATCAGAGGCCTCACACAGAATAGAAAGAGTAACAGATCGTGCTCTGAAGAGACTGACCCACGATGCTGATTGACGGGTCTAAACGTTGGGGCCCAATGAATACAGACCTAAATGAGGATGTCAATCCAAGCTTCTCCGATCCTATTGTAGGCCCAGGTTCGGAGTGAAGCGAGCACGTCTACGGCAGCTCAGCACTGGCTCAGCTCAGCCTCGTATAACTCGCCCTATAGACCGTCCGTCAGTGGCTGGGACCACCCATTTTCTCCCGGGCCGGGCTGGGGCTCCGCTCAACCGTGGAGAGGGCGGAGGGTTAGGGGTGGGGGGGAGGAGGGGGGGGGGGGCAGTCACCAGGAATATTTGCTGCCAAGCCAGGGAGACCATGTAGGGAACAGTTCACATCTGAACGATAACCCATGAAATGCTTTTCATTGAGAGAAGCAGGAGATGTCTTTCTTATATTATTTTCTTCTTCTTGTTTTTCTCTTCCATCACTTATTTATTGATTTTTCCTCACCACCATTTACTTCTTCTCTTCATTTGCCTCTTCTTCCCGCCTTTTTGTAATTATTCCCCCCTTTCTCTTCCTCCTTCTTCTTCTTTTTCCTTACATCAATGTCACACGATCGTTGCGTTGTCAACTTGAAGATTTAGTGATCATAATCATGATCCATATCTTGCTTTAAAAAAACATTGCGAAGGTAAAACATATCACTAAGTGCCCCCCCCCCCCCAAAAAAAAAGAAGCATTAAAGTATTCATTGTGCAGATATGTATGCTATTTCATGTGATGCATTTCTGATTATTTTTAATAGTTGATACAAAAAAATCATAACCCTAAACACGATATTTGTGGTACTTCAATGATTTGATAGAACAGGGCTAATGCATGAGCCGGTGTGATATGGGCTACTGTATCGATGTCTTCCCCCTCCCCCTCCTCCTCCACCAGCGGTCTTCCATATTCTTAGCTCCGCGCCAATTAAAGCCCTCACACACCTTCCCACACAAAGGCCAGTGGGAGGGGTAATAGAGGAGTGGATTATTGGCACCCTGCATGCCCCCATGGACCGTGAACGCACCCCTCTCAATAGAAAGACCTTCCTTAATCCGATCACCTTCTTCGTATCTATACACCTCATCTTCCTATTATCATTAATCCCGTAGTTTTGTGCATCTCAGTCTGCACGTATTATCGGCGTTAACTCGTTCAGTCACATACGTAGTGCTTCTCCATACGATTATGTGCGTTACTGGTCCCGGCATGGTAAAGCGGCACTTGAAGGGTTAGCTGATCGTTGGCCGCGGGAACTGGGTAATCTCTGATTATGTAATGACCTTATGAGAATCTGGCGGACAGTCTGTTAACACTCTCAGTACCATATACATGGAAACGTGTCCTTGGCCGATTGGGTTTCCAATGCCTGGTAGTGTGCGGGTTAACGGACGAGAAAGGCTTTGACTTTTGAGTACTGTCTTGATTGTCCACGTCTGATCAGAGATGTATTCGCTTCAAACATCCTTGGTCTGATCATCTTCTTGTATCTACTATAGCCTTCTGATCTAGTTTAATTTAGTCAATGTCAGCACGTTTACCCCCCCCCCCCCCACTCCCCAATCTGCCCATCCAATGAGAGCGGGATGGCGATTATGTCAGCGGTGCGGAAGTGGAAAGGATGAAAGTGACGTCATGAGCAAACTTTGAAGAGGAAACTAGATGTGAAAACAGGCAGGATAAGAAAGAGGAGATGAAGAGACTGACGACGAAGAAGATCATATACTATATTTAAAAAAGGACGATGACGACGATGAAGAACATGAGGAGGAAAGAAGAGGAGATGAAGATGCAGGAGATTGAAGAAGAAGAAGAAGAAGAAGAAGAAGAAGAAGAAGAAGAAGAAGAAGAAGAAGAAGAAGAAGAAGAAGAAGAAGAAGAAGAAGAAGAAGAAGAAGAAGAAGAAAAAGAAGAAGAAATAGAAAAAAAAGAAGAAAGGAAGGAAGATGGTACATGTGAAAAGGATGTGAAGGGGGGGGGGGGGGGGGGGACATAGTTTCCCGCTGCGATCTATAGAAGATATTAAACACGTATTTGACCTACACATTGATGTGAATAACGACTCAAATTCTTAATAAAGACTAATCTCCCAAATTATTTGTCCATGGACTCCACAAAATAAATAAATACGATACATCGATGATAAACGAACGTTGCATTTTCATTTAAAACATTCATGTCGAGTTTATAGATTACTTATTTGAAAGAAATCGCAATGACATAAATGATAGAAATGGGAATTTAGCACGCAACCTACCATGCCAACGATACACCCCATTGGCAACTGTGTTACGTCATATAGTGAGCTTACGATTGGCCATACTTGATGACGCTATTTGATAGCCCCCCCCCCCCCAGGTCTTACTGCGTCGTTGAAGGGCCCACACAGCAGGAGATGGATAGCTACCAATAAGTCCACTCAAATACGCTTTAAGTTTGATTGATTTTTAAAGCGTTTCAGTCACAGTAAGCAAAAGCGTGCCTGCTCAAGTTAAAACTAAGTAATACTCTCATCTTAAAACACTTTAGTCAATCGGATTTTGCGGAAGCCTGGTTGCGGGGGGGGGGGGGGGGAGGGGAGTAAGGGATGTTGTGTTATTGCGTGATACACTTATGTAAGTACGTATGAACTACTTGACATGATCAAAATTAATTTAGATCCAACTTCGAGTATCCGTTTTTCTGCAACAGGTTATCTTCATTTGTGGAGCAATTTCCTTACACACATATTTGAAATATCTACGATAGACTGTTCTAAGTCACATGTTTAGGAAATTATTGTATATGTTCATGTATGCACCCTTTACATTATGTATTACTATTATGATCAATATTACAATTATATTCAATGATTATACATTTTTGTAAAAAGGCCTAGCTTAGTGTTTTAAAGAAGAAGTCCGACTGACACACTGTGATAGGAGCCATTCGAGTGGGGGTAGGAATGCATTGACCCGTAGTTAATCTAAGTATAAACTAATTAACGTATACATGGTTTGTTTCGATTACATTTAAAGAAAATTTATATCGATAATCCAACTCCGGATATTACAAACATATTTCGTAATTGTACATTTCTTTCTAGGTTTCAATCATTAAACAATCTTTGTGACAGCTGTCATTTTCCTCATCAACAAGTCGTAAATAGAGCTAGCTCCACGTTTTTGAAGAAGTCGGACTGACACACTGTGGTTAGGAGGCATGCTAGTCAATGCTGGTGGTGGTAGTATGGATGGTTTGACCCGTCGTATATCTTCGCTTCCTCCCACCATGCTGACGAAAGCTTCCCAAAGTCGTCATTACGCCATTGTTGGTATCTGGTCTAAGCTGGGGAGCCGGGTGTGGCAGTCCACGCGACTATCCCCGCAGCTCCCTGCGCCACCTGCCCGACTTCACACCTCCAGCTACCCGAGGTGTCGCCGGCAAGATCCCACCGAAAATAAGGAGAGAGGAGGGGGCAGGGGGAAAAAACGCGACAATATTGAGACGACGGATGAAGATTTGAACAACTGGGTTAAAGCTAATGCAATGGAAACATTGTGTTTCCCAACCAAAAATATCTGCATTGTTTTTCAATCAAACGCATTGACTTCAAGTGACGCGTAAGTCACGTTTTATCGTTGAATTCGAATCAAATTATTTCGGTTAGTTATTCAGGAACGTGCTCTTGTCGTTCGTCTATTCTGAGTCTGGAGACTTTGACGACTCGTATTCTCACAACAAGAATATTTGTCCGCTTGCATATTATGATAAATCAATTTTATTCTCGCTTTTGTTACGTTCCTGCTAGAGGTAATTTTGACACAAATAGATATCTAATATTTGAAATCAAATGCCCTAAAACCATGATCACTTAATGATAGAACGGATTAAACGTTTATAACAGATTACAAATCTATTGCATGCGCTCGATAATTTCTAACTTAAGCTCAAAGTTTTTCTCATCTGCATATTTCAGTGTTCATGTTCTTTGCAGAAGAAAATGAAGGTGGATGATTTTCGTTGAGAGTTCACAAGTCACGTGTCTCGCTTCATACCCGGTGCCGTTCTTCAACCGCATGCTTGTTATACTAATTGCTTTAATCATAATAGTTACATGGTTTAATGTTACAATCGGATGCCATACTGGCGCATAACAAGTTAAACTGGCCCACGTAATACAGAATTAGGTATCTCCCGAATGAAATAAACTGAAACCTGAACAGACCGACAGCTGAAGAAAGACGAGAAATGGCGTCTTTATAAGCAGTTCGTGTTGATTCCGCAATTTATGTTTATTTTGCATGTGTGTATCGTCAATAAAAATTGTGCTAATTAAGTTTATGTTAACAATGTGTTATTCATGATTGTGATGCACTAATGCTTTATGTAAAGAAGGGCCCTTGAGAAGAACAGTGTCCCAAACCACTGACAAGATTATCCCTGGAAAATAAAACTGGATATATACATGTAAATGAATAAATAAAACAGGTGTAATTCGTTTCTAAGCTACTTTCGATACAGATGGTCGATCCTTCTTGGCTCAACTATCTTCCTGGACCATGTTATATATAGGTGTTCAATTATTGTAACTTACCATCAATGGGAACTACCACGTCAATGGCCAATGAGCATCTCATTATTGAACCTGTTGCCATGGAAGTCACCATTGATGGGAAGTTGCAAGAATTGAAAACCTATAAGCAACGTGGCCCTGGTATGTCTTGGGGTGAGGTGACGTCATGGATGACGACATATAACTGTTTTTGGACCCCGTTGCATGAAACTTACCATAAGCATGATAAGCAGTAACTTTGCCACCAATGGTAATATGGTAACACAGCTTGATAGCCAATCAAATTCAAGGATGCCATAGGAGTTGCCATTGGTAGCAAAGATACTTCTTTTTTTGCTTCAAACTGAGAAAATAGATTCTAGTAGGGATACTCACGAGGCTATTCACTTTGTCATTCTCATTCTCCTCTTTCCTTTCTCTTGGGCAAGCCGGTGATCATGGTTATCCTTTGCGTGCTGTCAATGCATTTTGCGCAAGTAATACACACAAATATACACACAAAAAAATTGGTTTGTAAGAATACATCTTATTTAAATTAGACATATATGCCGATTGTTAACAGGCTTACCTTTATAGGTGAATATGCTAACACATAATGGGTCAAGATATTAGTAATCATTACGCCTGAAAGTACTTTCAGACTGGCACTTCTCATAAAAGTGTTCTTTCAGTACCAAGTTGCATTATAGGTGTAAAATATTGTAAACTTATCAACAATGGCAACTACCGTGGTCATGATGGTCACAACCGCAATGATCAGAGCTCATTGGCTGTTGCTATGGAAGTGCCGATAGCTGCAGAACTATACTCAGTTCAGCCCTACTGATTGATAAACCATGTGTGTGCGCCAGCAATTTAACCGTTATATGGTATTTATATGGATTATTGTGCAAAAATGTTCCAATGGTTTATACGGGGTTACTATTGATTTACATATCTCTGAAAATGTAATCCTGGGACCCATTGCAGAAAACTTGCCATTAATGGTAACTCTATCATCGATGGTAATTACCATGGTGACATAGCTCAACAGCCAATAAAATTCAAGGTTTCCATATAAGTTGCCATTGGTAGCAAAGTTGCCATCAGTTTATGGTAAATATTATGCAACATGACCCTGGAAGCGGTGTGGTGTAGTGGTTTGTCCCACGGACTCTCAATGACGAGCATGGAGGTTCGAACCCAGCGGCTGCCCCTCATGTCCTTCAGCAAGGCAATTCTACGTACCGCAAGTCGAAAATTCATCCCATGATGCACCACCCCTTATGGAACATGTAGGAAGAACACAGTGTTGCCACACTGTGACAACACTGTGAACACCTAGTTAACTATGTGAACACACTGTGGCAACACTATGAGTGTTCCATACGGGCGCAGCACATTCGGATTTTATTTACCATTCCCGCTGCGTGAAAAGCAGTGTTTACACTGAAGAGGGAAGAGGCCACCCAATGAAAAATAAGATGTTATCATCAATATCATCAACTTCATCATCATCATCATCATCATCATCATCATCATCATCATTATCATCATAATTATCATCATCGTCGTCATCATCGTCATCATTGTCATCATCGTCATCATCATCATGGTCGTCATCATTATTACCGAGATAGCAAGTTCACATGTTTCGATACGCCCACATTCATGTAGTAATATTTTATAGTAACAAGTATTTTTGTTTTATATACCTTGCAGTAGATGGCCAATTTTCCCAACTTCTTTTTAGCTTATTTTTGTTTTAATCATTACAAATTGTGTGTGTCATCTCCTGCAATATGTTACTCCTTTTTGTATGTTGAGACAGCGTGTGTGAGTTCACATGCTCTCGGGCAACAGTGAAGTACTTCACTTTTGTGGACCCTGAACCACATGTTGTCTCATTGTTATGATTGTGGTATCTGTATTCTATTATATTGTGTCCTTCGTTTCGTTATACATGTAAAATGCTGTTATATGTAATGCTATTTTTATGGTCAAATTAATGATAATGATAATGATAGTGACATGCTCCTGTATCAACCTTAATTGCCTATCAACTTGATTCTATCCTGAATTGTTTGTTTGTTTTTTGTTCTTGTTTTGTTTGTTATTTGTTTAACTTCTATAATCATGATGATTTTTTTTTTTTAAATACATAGTGCTTTATGTCCTTTAATCTATTACACTAAAGGAAATCAAATTCATTGTATTATGTTACCTTGTGTCGACTTTGCTTGTTCATGTGTGCCTGTGAGTGTGCGTTTATTGATTTGAACAATACCAATAAAAACATATCGTACCGTATACCATTGGTAGATTTGTGTGTATGGGTGTGTGTGTGTGTGTGTATATGTATACGGCGTGCGCACAAGAGTATGTGTGTGAAATCGGGCAATGTGTGCGTTTATTACAAATCAGGTGTGTGGGGTGCAGTGGGGGTGGGTGGGGGGTGGGAGGTGTGTGTATGTGTGTGTGTGTGTGTGGGGGGGGGGGGGTGTACATGTCCTTATTTGTATTTACAAATGTAACAAATCAATGAACATGGGACCATAATAGGATCCCCCATACCGACCACTTTCCGGCTGATTATGTTTGCTTCCAAGTTAGGGCAAAAGTTGTGTAGCACACCTTCATCAATGATAGGTTTCGTTTTTATTATATTCATTATTATTACTGGGTTTTTGTAAAGGCTGATACAGCCTGTGCTAAAACTTATCCCGGACAAATGAATAGATGTAGTAACATCAAACAACGCAGATTATGATAATAATAATATTAGTAATTATTGTTTGCGCATGAGCTTTAATTGAAACAGAAAGAAACAAATTAACAAATCTAACCGCGCTACAGACATTTTTCATCGGAAATTCGCTATAGGACAAGCCGAGCCCAGCCCGGTTGCCATCGCCGGACAAAAGCTCTCTTGCTTCACCAATCATTATTTTCCCCACTGCACTTTCTTTGCATCATGCAGCAGCAGCTTTTGATGGCGTTTGGTTCAGCTGCCGTCCGCCCAAGGTCACGGGCCCGGCATAGCCCCGAGGATGCCTACTCACACAGGGGCAATGCGGCCTATGCCACAACAAGCATTACGGAGAGGCAGCAACTCCGACACCTACACGGGATTACGCGCGCCTGAATTAGCCGCAGGAATTCTCTGTTTTTTGTTGTTGTCGAAAGGTACAAAGTTTGATATGAATCCATCTCTCTCTTTCTCTGAATAGGCAGAATATGGTGGATATCCTTATTTGTGTTTCTTTATATCTCCCCTTGGATTCCCATTTATTGCAATATGACACACGGCGTACAAGCACTGCGCGCGCACACATACACATACACATACACATACACACATACATACATACATACATACAATACATATATACACACATAATAAACATACACAATCTTACGCATGCACACACACACACATACACACACGCGCGCGCACACATACGCTCACACAGACATAGACACAGACACACACTCTAATTGTAAGGTTGGTGATATTCTGAAAGAAACTGAAATCGAAAACTGTCTAAATAGATAGATTAGTCGGTTGGTATTCTGAAAACGGATTTAAGACAAAAACTGCGCCAATATTAAAATTGTAATGGACTGGAACTTCAAAAACTAATATGCTTTTCAGAATACCACCCATACCGGCAATCTAAAAAAAAAGGGGGGGGGGGTCATACGAATAATATGATTAAAGTATTATCGAAAAGAGATCGAGATGGGGAAGGGGGAGTGAGGGAGACATAACTGGAAAGAAAGTGAGAGAGAGAGAGAGAGAGAGAGAGAGAGAGAGAGAGAGAGAGAGAGATGGGGGGGGGGGGCGGGAAAAAAGTAGCCAAGTTTTGTCGTCTTCGCTCACAATTACAAATCGGGATTTGTGTCTATGGTGGCGTGAAATCGGTAAAGAAAAAGAGGAAGAAAAGCGAGGCGACCTTGATCATGAATCGCGGTCTGCGAGTGTGTTTGGGGTGGAGGGGCGAGAGAGAGAGAGAGAAAAGAATTCTGAACGGGGGGATGAGACAAAAGCTGCCAGAGATTGAACGGAATGTAATGAAGGGTGCCACGAGCTGGCGCCGACTCTCCGATCCCTTCACTCCCGCATCAAAACAGCCATTTTCCAACTATTTGCACTCGTATTCTCCTCGCTATATTACGCCGAAGTAATCCCGAGTTCCAAAAAAAAAAAAAAGAAGAAAAGAAAAAAAAGGACATACTGAACTTAACATATGAGGTCAGGGTTTCCGTTCGAATTCAAATGCTCCTTGTTCACCTCTTCCACTATTCTTTTCGTATGTCTCTTTCCGTCTCGATTCTTCATCAACTCCTCTCCAAGTTTTGTCTTCTCTTCGCTATTCATCCATCCATCTATTCATTCATTCATTCATTCGGAGAAACATTTCGATGAAAACAGCTACTGAGGATCGCTGTTTGTTTTGCGCGTTAATGATGAGAGGGCTCAGCTAAGCGGAAAGTGCCGTGTTTGGATTTACGCCCCATTACAATCACAGCGACGCGCTCTCTGAAACACCGTTAATCTATCTCCGCTTTTCACTCTTACAGATTGCCCGCTTTGTCGAGCTCATGTTTCCACGGCGGATCCAGCCGAGTAGCATCAAAGAGAACTGTTCATATCCAAAAAGACGAAAAAAATCCATGTCGGTAAGTGTTAAATAAAACTCTCCGCGGAGGGGTACAACTCGGCGGCCCCCCTCGTTATGAATACGATTTTGAGATCCTCAAATTGAAAGAATTGTAGCGGAAGAACTGTGCGCAATGATACATTCTTTTCTTCTTCAAATAATATAATTAATTTCTGTTACATTGAATCCGACATGAAAGCACACATTGCGAACTAGGCTCTAGGCCTGCCAATCCTGTCGAAGTAATATTCCTTTATTATGCCTAGGCATCGATCAATGCGGAAGCAGGCATACAATAGTGGAACGCCGAAACATTAAAGGAGAACAGAACCCTAATAACACACTTATTTTATATATTCCTTTATTCTAAAGAAATTCTAGACATACACCCAATAGAAAGACCAAGGACGTATGAAGCTTCATACATCCTCGGTAAGGGTAGCGTGCTCAATCCTGTAAATGAATGAAAATAAGTAAAACAAAATAATAATGTGGAACCAGAGGGATTTCCACCGATTGATACATTTTTCAAAAACTCTTACAAACATATTGATAACGAGTCTGAACAGGACCATACAAACAATGTAAGAGTTCTTAAGGTTTGAAAGTTTTAAACCGAATTTCCTGAAATCTTGCATTTCAATTTCAGACCAATAGCCACCTACTATTGTTTGACAAAAGCACAACAGCACTTTAAAGACTGGGTAGTCATTTTGCAGGTTCAAAAATAATATTTTGGAAAAAGCACGGAAAATGGAAAAAATACAATATAAGAACCTCACTCCCAATGACACAACTGAAAACTGACGAAAGAAAGAAGCGGAATTGTAGCGATCGTGAGATTTCGAGGAGGCTTTAAACCGGTCGTCCAACATCCGCTGCCCGACGCATCGCGCACTGACAAGGGGAATGCGATTATGAATGTAGACCACGGTAGCTACGTTTCAACAATGTTATCAATGATAGTTTTTTTTTTACTTTTCCTAAAAAGGATTGTGAAGCTATGCCTGTGAGATTTCACACACATTATCGTTAAGGTATACTGCTGATTCCTGCTGAGTTGCATGACTTTTCAAGTGAGCTATTCTTTCTTTAACATTTATATTCATACCGTGATATCAAAACCATGTGCCCAACATCTGCACAGGATTTGAAAGTACTATGCCCTATACGACATAATACATGCTTTGCCCGCAACTTGGTTCGCCATAGCTTAAAAAAAAAGAAGGGAGAAGGAAGGGTTGGGGTGGGGGTGGGGGTGGGGGTATATTTTCAAACTTTAAATCACTCAGATATGATACTTTATAAGTGGAGATACTGATGTGGAGTATGTGACATAATACCTTTGCTCCTGGATGGCTATTAATATCTTAAAAAAACTTGTCAGATTATCCTTAGAATGGCGTCAATGTCCGCTTAGCTTATTACTCAAGGGGGAATAGGCCTTCCCTTAATTTGGGACAAGTGCTGTACGTGTAATATGTTGAAGTGTCATATTGTTGTTCATGACATTAAGAAGACTTTGGAAATTGCAGGGGGAGTAAATGAAATTCGTTAAAACACCGTACGGGCAAAAACGGGCACCGTTGCGGGCAAAGCATGTATTATGTCGTATTCATTTTGTTTTTATCAGTGACCCCCCCCCACCCCCCCCCCCCCCCCCCCACCCCTCGGCGCCACCAAACATGCCTCCTGGAAGTGCTTGTGTAATGCAATACAAAAGAACAATATAATTACTTCATGATAAAAAAAACTTAACAGCAGTAGAAAAATCTGCGTACCATGATGATATCAAATCGCCATTTCCTTCGAAACAGCTTTCAGGAAACATTTTCAAGGATTAATGTTTTCATTATTAATCTGCATTTCACTTTTATAATGACATTTTCGAACGTTTTTTTTTATATACAAGATTACTGTTATTAAGAATCCTCCCATATAGTATATTTAAGCATCATGAATGCACAAATCAGATGCATGCATCACAGTAATATTTCTCCCGATTCAAGACTTTCACGATTTCTATACACTAAACGTTGGTTGTTTAATGTTCAACTTACATACAAACATACTGCCACAAAACATTTCATATCAATTATCACTCACTTAGAACACCACGATATTCATAATTCTCTCCCGTCCAGAAGCGCAAAACATTACAAAACATAAACAAATATAATAGGCCTACCCTGGACCTTAATCTTTAGAACACTTAATCGGAACAACCTGTACTTTTTTTTCAACTTCACCCTGTAATTACCGTGGGCTCCTTTACTGCGTTATCAATCAATTATAGTCTCTTAACGCTTTGCGACCCCCTGTATCCCCTTTACTCTCTTCCGCTTTATTGATTTTTTTTCTGCATTTATGTAACACTTAATTCTCTCTGTTTCTGCCCACTTTTGTATGTTTATGAAGCTTATATATTTCCACATTTTTACTTTCTGACGAATCATTTCACTCCCTTTCTGACCTGTATTTGTCCAGTGATTTTTCTGGGGGCACATCAGCCTACAAGCAAATATTTGTTTTCACATTGGCCTACTTTATAGACTTTTCAGATGAAACAAATGAAAAACAAAAGTTATAAATAATTATTCATTATTTATATGTAAGTTTGTATTCCTTTCTCGCTTTTCATTCGTTAGTTTGCTTCCAAGTACCTCACATTAACAAATATACATAATAGGTTTATCATTATGAAATGCATTTCCGTGAAAAAAAGGGTCACCCATTTTGTGTTGGTTTTATTTGAGATGTGTGGAAAATCAAATTTGAGCTTTGAACTTATAAACTCATATGACACGAGAAGTCGCGATTTCATTGATAAATCTCAGTCGATGCGATCATGACAGTTTTTATGTGACTGGTGCATGTATTAATGCTAACAAGAAAGATCCATTCTAGCAGAGGTGATATTGTTATTGAAATACTTGTTCATTGCATTGCAACTTTTTTTTACAAACGATTTTGGCCAGCTAACACAGACGGTGTTAATACCGGTTTCGCGCGAGACGTTGCAAATTTGATTAAAACATAACGCGCATGCGTGCATGACGTTTAAACAAATTGATTATGATATTGAATAACACTTTCGGAGTGCTTTTGTTATAAGAACTTGACGACAAACCACATCCTTTCAAACAAAATTCAGGTCAGTTTTTTTTACAACTCCAGTGATTTGTCCATCTGGCCAGTGGTCAGTTCGTCATTTCAGTTAATTATTTCTTGAATGGAGACAATGGGATGGGGACGAGTTTGATTTTGGATTCAATTTATTAAAATGTGTCAACGATCCGTTGTAAGAAGCGCTTAGCCCCGATACCCACCGTGTTAATTCTAATAGCTTTAGTATTATTGAAAGAAAACAAAAAACAGCAAGACAGCACCCAAAGCCCGTCTTGGCGGTTTCGTCGACGTGTGCGTGAAACCATCGCTCCTCTGCGTGTGTGTAGTCTTTTTTCCGGCGGTTTTATCGGTCGCGACGGTGGTTTGGGGTGAGCGGGCGTTTCGTGTGTTTTGATTAAACGGCTTGAGACTGAGGTTAAGTATTAGTGAAGTCGAGCAGATTCAAGGTCGAGTTATTGAGGTTGAACTTGCGCTGGACGATACGGCTTGCTGTGTGGGTGACGGCGAGGGCAGGAGCTATTCGGATACTTTGCGGAGTCCAGCCAGATATATCGAAGGAGAGGTGGTGAAGAAGAAGAAGAGGAAAAAAAAGTTCCCAGCAAAAACGACTGATTGCGGAACTTGTGTGTGCATAATCCCTGACAATTAGAAGGTCCGTGAAAAGGCACGAATTTTGGCACAAATGAGTGATAATTTTCAAAAGGCTGCACTAGTGTAACGAATCGGCATATACATTGCGCTTTCTCCGGGTCATTGTTGCGCGCCGCAGGGAGGCGAGCTCGCTGAATGGGCCCGCTGCAACCGCGGGGTAAACGAGGCACGGTCGACCGAGACAGGACGGCACCTATGAGTGGGGAAGTCCACCCTTCACGCGAGGCCCTCCAACCCGCCAGTCTTTGACAGATGGAACCTTCAGCGCAGAATCAATCAAGAGGCTTCCATCTTTATTTAAGGCTGGGCTGTGACGCGACAATCGCTACCCCACCTCGGCACTTTACCCCCTTGGGTAGACAAGTCAAAGGTATCTTAATTAACCCCTCCTTAGCCGTGGTGGGGGTTTTACACCATCACTGCGTCTTAACATAACAACCACAAAGCGCTCCTTACCTCGTCCAAATCGTCCATAAAGGTAAATCCGCAGGTAACAATACCCACACAAATACGACTACACTGGGACTAAGTATAATTGGCGTGCACTCGAGACGCAAACGGGTTTATTATTGGTGTATCATTCCGGTAAAGGGTTATCGTGAGAAGTGAGTTGTTTAGACTCGATACAGACGGCCAACACTCAACATCGATTCAGCAAACATCTCAAGCACACTTCAGCCAGACAAACCCGATGAGAAGACCTTTGTATGCGCGGCAATTGGGAGGAGTGAAGTCAAGTAATAAACTTAACAGTTCTTCAAGAAAATAATACTTAACAAATAGGGATTAAAACCTAATCACTTTGCACTTTGAGAATTAAAATCTTTGGCAATTAAGAGGTTGCATTTCTGTTAGTACCCAAAATGAACAGATCGAAGAGATAGGTTATCCGGTGTCAAATGAAATTAGTCAGGGTTTTTTTTTTTAATTGTTGTATGTAAACTCAAATGATTTCAACAGAGACACTTAATTCTGTAGAATGTAAGATCGAAAAAAAAAGTGTTTAGACAGTTTTGTACAGGCATATTAATTTGTAAAAATGTAATTTAAGATAATTAGGTATACGTTAATCTTGCAGAGATCCGGTAAGCAAGGAGCATTCAATACTTTAAATGATTTGTGGAAAGTGAAAACGTTAAAGGTGTCGAAAGGTTAAGAGTTAATAAAACGAAAAGTAATAAAATAATGGTTTTTTTTTTGTGAAGATAAGAAGGGTCGTTTTCCAATTATAGCGAAATCATCACGAATTGGAAATAAAATATCATATAAATATATTTCATGTAATATCTATAGAACGACAAAACAATTTAGATACACAGAAAACGACAGAAACATGGAACAATGAGAAGTGATTGATTTATTCAAAGCGAAAAAGTACTCCTGTGCTTTTTTAAAAAGTCACGGTCACTCGGAGTTTGAATGCACTTTTGACGTGACAAATTTCACACCGAAAAACCAATACCCATAGACGTGCATCAACATCCGATTACAAGAGGAGAACGACACAGCAACTATTGCTTGACAATGGGCCGAGAGGGAGAAGGGGAGAAGAAAAAAGGAGAGAGAGAGAGAGAGAGAGAGGAGAGAGATAAAGAGAAAGAGAGAGGGGAGATATAGAGAGAGAGAAAAAGAGAGAGGAGAGAGAGAGAGAGAGACAGAGAGAGAGAGGAGAGAGATAAAGAGAAAGAGAGAGGGGAAATATTACATAGAGAGAGAAAGATAGAGAGGAGAGAGATATAGAGAAAGAGATGGGAGAGGAGAGAGAGAGGTAAATGAAAGGAATGCATAAAAAGGAGAGAATGAGAGAGAGGGAGAGAGAGAGAAAGAGAAAGCGAGAGGGAGGGAGAGGATAGAGAATGGGTGAAATGAATAGAGAAATAGAGAGGGTGAAAGAGAGAGGGGGGAGAGGGAGAGAGAGAATGAGTGAACAGAATACAGAGATAGAGAAAGGGGACGTACGTAGAAGAGAGACGGTAGAAAACAAACACGATGAAATCGAAGAAAGAGAGAGAGAGAGAGAGGGGGGGGGGGGGGGTTGGCGTGTAACAGTACCAGAGAGAAGTAATGCAAGGAGACGGAGAGGTATATGATGAGGGGGTGCGACCATAATAATACAAAACCATGGGATGCGGAGGGGAGAAAGATTGGGACAGTAGACATAGATGAAATGATTGCTAAATATAATCATAGGTATAGATAATGATGTAAAGTTCCACCTGTTTAACATCATGTAGCTGAATGCATTAAGACTATAATACTGTGCTTCATACCTGCTTTAGGTCAGGGGAACAGGGCCAACCAGAGACAAAAATAAGTCGGAATAGTACTGCTTTATGATATGAGTATAATGGTTTGCTTAACACTTTAAGTGCACCTCTGCGTTGGTGCAGTAATATTACACACACATCGTATGGAGAAGCACATCGTCTGGTGTAGGAAGTGTTAAGGCTACACTCTTCAATTCCGTGTAGTCTGGATTCCAGCCTTTTGGACATGGCTAATTCAAACTCAAAGATAGAGAGTCTAGTACTCAAAGACTAATCACTCTTCCATTCCCCTCTCTTCTACCCCCATCCCATGCTTGGGCGAACTGGAGAAGGAATTGAGAATAATTAGTTTACCACAGCCAGACCCGTTTGTTGAATATTTGTATTTTGGATTATAATTGCCCAACAGCCCGGAAGCCAGGCTATGCTTTGACATGAGTAGATATCTAAGTTAGATCGGAAACAAATTGTAGGCCAAAGTGTTGACCTGTTCCTTATATAAGTGTAATTCTGACTACTACCCATACAAAGTGCCGACCTAATACTTGGCCACAGTCTCTTTATATATCTCTTCATTATAAGACCAGTTATAGATGTTAGAAAGCATGGAATAGTAAAGTTATATTCCACCTAACACAGCTTAATATGACTTTGATTCGTATATGTTCGCAAAATGACATCTAACCCACTTAAGCCTACTTAAACCCACTTAAGCTACGTTAGATGACTAAAAAACTTTCACTTTTTGAACACAAATTTTAATCGTCTAGGATCTGTTTGGCTCATTTTGGGCAGGCATGAGACATAGTTTGCATTTTTAATCTTTAAACGATACCATTTGCATATTTCCTTTAACCCTTTGAGCGCAAGACAAATAAAGCTGTATTGGGTCAGTGCGTATTGCTTGTGAAGGAGAGTTCACCAATGGCATATAAAGACATCACTTAATCCATTCGTTAGATTATCCCACACGTCCAGTAACATTTTGCAATCCACCACATTCCATTCAAAGTAAAGCTCTGAAATTAAGTTGAATAAAATACAAGCATAAATTAGATGAATTGATTGACACAAGTTTGAGAAAAATCCAATCAAAATCAAAATTTGAATGTTTGAGAATAATATTAATAGTAATAAAATGATTAATGTGTGCGCAGATGTTTAACAAAAATGTGTTGACGAGTGCGTCAAATCGTTCTAGAATAGACCGATAGTATTAAATTTTAAGGGCAGTTTTAAAACAAGTATTATCTTTGCCTCTTCTCTCAAAGATACATTGAATATAGACAGTTATGATATTGTAATTTTTGTTTCATATTTCTCTTGTAATCTATTTCATGTGATCTGAATATTAGTTGTGTCATCGAATAAATTGATGAGTGACGAATTTACGTCATAATGATGTGCGACGTAATGTCGAGAGAATCATGAAGTTTGTTTTTATCACCCTTTTAAGGCTACGAAGTTCTATTTCTCTCAATTCTTGGGTAGTGCACTTAAACGTGTTCGTGCATGAAGCCCGCCACACACCTGGCTGTGAAGTCATCATTCTGAGTAGATTGGTTTAAGAGAGAGGAGCAGGGAATAAGGGGGTAGCTAGTTACCTATAGCTGATATACCCGGGATGGCAGGGCTGAGGCGAAGCTCACAGACGGCTAGTCCGTTACACTCACACCCCCAAAGCAACATGACGCCGAGAAATTACACGCCCGAACTACCGCCGTCAAAAGCGCCCTCCAAAATGGAAAGAGTAAAAATGAGGAAGAAAAGTCCACTGTTACGTTTCCAACCCAAGCAAAAGAAAGAAAAATACTCCTTTCTTTTGTACCTCTCCTGCTAAGCGTATGATACCCCTCTACACCCAAAGCCAGAATAAGATGGATGACATATACGAAAAAGGTGAAGAGTGAATGGGAGAGAAGAGAAAAAAAAAGGGAGATCGAAAGAAATGTGGAGCGAAAGAAAATGGCGCTTTGCTTTTTGGGGGGCTTATGTTTAAGTGCGTTTCAGCGCACGTAATGCGGTACGCGCGACGCGCGTTAACAGCGCCACGCACTGCGCCGAATTAGTGTAGATTCGTACACCCGTTGCGCCGGACGTGGCGGGAATATTAATTGTAACAAGAGGGTGACGTGGCTCGGCACCGCACTACGTATGGAACAGACATGAAGAAGAAGGGGAAAGAGAGAGCAGGGAAGAGCGAAAAAAAAGGAATTATTGGCGAGTCTTTGTTCTCTTGTGTCCCACCCTGTACGGATCTCAGCGGTTTTTCTAGTATTATTGCCACGATCTACGTTAAGCCATATTATTGAATTAGACGGAATTCAAAGGCAAAGAGAGAGGGGGGAAATAGGAGAGTAGAATAGGTGAATCGCGTGTTTTAGCAAGTCATGTGTGATTGTTGTACGATTGCCATTTTATGAGTTTCCCTGCCATTGTGTTGGTCGATGTATAGCTTGTGTGCACGACCCTGCCTTAAACAGGCGGAGTTTCAGACTTTGTATGGTCGCATTAAGCGCTGCTCATAATAGACCAGCATCTTGTCAATATTCTTATGAATGTTTGACGAATTCTTAACGAATCTCCCTCTTTTCATCCAGATTTTCATGCATTTCAGACCAATATCTTACGAATCGCTGCCCCTGAATTAATTACCGACTCATTCCGTGCTTATTATTTTGTTCCAACCTTCTTTGAAAATGTATCGAATCATTATCCGGGCCTTGGGCGTGTGACCCGAACGCGAACGCACAATGAGTCTATATACGCGGCACCGAACGCTCAAAACTTTCAAAACATGGCAAGTTTCCAAGTGGCTACATTATTTCAATTGCCATGATTTTGTTTCAACTCTTCTGCCATACGACTCTCCAGCTACTTAACTATTTATGTGCCATAGGTGTAGCTTTGCATTAGTAAATACACACAAATACCATACATTTATATGGGACAGTCGTTTGTACTGCACGGAAAGGCTAGATGTATCGATGACGTGTCAGTTCACATCGACGTTTCACATGCTAGTCGGCATTGTTTTTACATAATCCAGCTGTATTTCCATTTTCACGTTAAGCAGCAATTTGTAAGCCCACTGTGTTATTATCATCATCTCTTAAACCCATTCTGCGCCAGATAAAAAACGATGTTCAAAGGTATTTGTGTGTGTTATTTGTGACGATATGCATACCTAGCTCGCATTGAGTTAAAGGCTGGATTCTGGTCAGCGGACTGACTCGTTTCCCTTTCAACACACGCTCTCAAATTGATAAACCTCTTTTCATTTGTAACATGCAACTAGACTAAAGTAATACTGAATAGCTTTTACACAGGGTCTATATATAAAATCACAATGTTTACCCAGTGTTTAGATTATCAATTTCATTAGAAAACTTGATCGCCTTACTTGCAAGTCGGGGAATCCGAAATGATAAGCAGTTGCGCGAAAAAAGTGGGCAAATTAAGGATCCATGAAATAAATAACAATTTATTTGATTATTGTACAAAATAGTCATGATAATAGAGTGAAACAAAAGTAAGTAGGTATATGAAATAGAGTACCCTGTATAACTCGGAACATGTGGAAAGCCTTGGGTTGGTTAGATTAGTTAGGCTCAGATTTTGTTTATACAATAACAGTGGACGAGGCAGCTCGAATTTGCACGGAGTGAAATAGAAGCTCTTGAACGAGGCCACAGTGCGATGCAATGGTCAAGCATTTGTCAGCCGTATGGTATACTAGCGATCTAGGAAGGATGCGGTGGGGTGGAGGGTGGGGTCTGGGGTGGGTGGGTATTGCCTCACTTTAATGTCTATAAACAATGGAAAAACGAAGGAAGATAACCCCTCCCCCCCCCCCCCCCCACCATTTCCACCACCACCAACACCACCCCACAAACATACAGACCAACTCTCACTCCTTCATATGAATTAATGTAATCAGTAATATTGGTAATCTTTTTCTGAAAATTTGATCCAGACTTCCCGATGCAATCTGGGAGATGAGCACGAATGCGATGTACAATTGGTATTCAAAAATGAAAAACATCACGCTGCTGCAGGTCGTTGTTTTGCAGAAGAAAGAAAACAGGAAAGGTGGGACGATGAAGTTCTCGAAACATGTGCTGCTTTATCTATCCATTGGATACTAATCAAATTTGCACAAATGTTGGCAACACGTTTACAGTTTAGAAAAAGATCGTTTACCATGCTCATACTACACCACACTGCAATGTATCGCCACTTTCTTCTCCCAAATAATAATTCGCGCATAAACGGACAATTTTCGGAACGTTTATTATGACAAACAGCAACGAATACGGTTGTCAGGTAGCCGGGGTTAGCGAGTCCTTTTGATGTCTCAGGGAGTTCGTTTCCAGAGTCAAATATACCCAGATCTCAATAACAAAGATTAACTTTCTCCGGATTTGCTTTTGGTAACGTGCCGAAAATGAAAAAGGTAAACTCTGCCCCCGAGCGTTCGGGAACGACTCGGCTCGGCATGGGGTCCACCGGAGCTCCGGCGGAAAGAGTTGGTAGTCGTTCGCTGGCTTGATATGTGAGGAAGACGGTTAACCAACCTCTTTCTCCTCTCTCTCTCCCCTCTTCGCCCCTTTCTCCCCCTCTCTCCCCCTCTCTCCCTATCTCTTCCCCACTCTTCTCTCTCTCTCTCTTTCTCTCTCTTTTCTCCACTCTTCTCCCTTCCCCCCTCTCTGTATCTATCCATCCCTCCTCTCTCCCTCTCTTTTCTATCTGTCCTTGCGTTGCCTTGTCTACCCCTATATTTCGACACCCACCCCTTTCTACCAACCCCTGTAAATACCCCCATCTCTACCCCCTCCTCTCTCACTCCCCATCCCCAATTTCACCCCTGTCTTCGCCTTTCTCATTTTAATTTCCTGTAATGTTCTGTAAAGCATATACCATCTTAATCCCTCCCTCATGTCCAGTATTTTCTCTATTTCCCATCTTCTCTGTCGATCTCCCTTTGTCTTTTTCCCGCTGTCTCCATCTTTTATGTTCTGGTGTCTTCTTCTCCTTTATGTGTCACTTTGTTCTGAAGTGATGGCGTTACCTGTCCAACAATTCACAAATCAAAAGAAATGTTCCTATCAACTTAAAGAGCAAGGGCGTAATCATGGAGAACGGTTTTGATTTAATATCTCCAACACGTCACGGCACTGCAGCTCGTATATACAATGGACTCATCACGTGATCATGGCTCCAATGGCATAAGCGAATGTACAACTATAATGCAAAACTGTCTTGGAAAAGTCAGTTTGTATTCTGAAATCTGACGTAAGTAAAACTTAAAACAAAAGATATGTGCGCCAATAGACGAATCTAGTAATGGATCGTAGGGGACTTAAGTCCAAACTTAAGTTCTTTTTCAGAAAACCACCCAGGTAATTCAAATTGTTTTAATGCATATAGGACATCATTATGTTTATATCATACAGAGTCTTGCTATTATGTCCTATATGTAATTATATTGTAATGGTGTACAATACTTTCAATTCGCTGCATGCTACAGATATTCAACCTGCTTAGAAATTATATTACCTCGTGTCCATATACTATAATCACAAGCTAAAGGTTAATCATGTTTAAACATTGGCCCGTATTCACAACGGTTGTTTAACTTAGACCGCGTACTAAATGTAGACTAACCTTATGGGCCCCCCAAAAAACAATCTGTTGCTGTCTCAGAATCGTTGATTCTCATCACAGAATCACAACCCTGGGTGATTTCAATTATTCGCTGTAATTATTATGTGGACAAGCTCAATCATTATAGTGATTCTGAGGAAAAACTCAATGATATTGAACTAATAATAATGTTTCATTTTGTTTTATTTGGCGTCCCACAAAGTTAGTCCAGGTATAGTACACGTTTTAATTTAAACCGCCGTAATTAATACGGGTCAATGTGTACGCACACTCTACCCATAGGAAGTATACCACAGGCTTCAGTTTCCATACTCCTGATATTACGCACTCATTGCTAGTGTATCCTGGACTATCCCATTCCGCATATTGGTAGCCTGGCTTCCAGGCAGTTGGGCATTTATAATTAAAAATATTTCATTTGGGCATTTATAATTCAAAATATTTCAATGAAGGGATATGGCTGCATTCTTGATTTTTTTTCCTCTGGCTCGATGGACTTAGCAGAAGAAAATGATAGAGAGACTAAACTCTTGTGACTACATGTAGATTAAAGGGACTCGATTAAAATTTTCAGTTTGGATTAGAAATGTGACTCAGCCTGGGAGCCAGGCTAACACAGGGGTCACTTGATTTCATTAGATGATGATGTTAGCTCTTAATGTATCATTGATGCATTTTTGCACCGATATTACACACCATTTCCGAAGGGCAGTGTGGAGTCTGGCAGAGAAGGAGTTAACTCTTTATACACCATTGAGGCGTTCTTGCACTGGTAATATACGCTATTCACATAGGGCAGTATGGAGTTTAGCGGAGAAATAGTTACCTCTTTATGCGCCATTGAGGCCTTTTTGTATTTATAATACACACTATTCACATAGGGCAGTATGAAAACTGGCAGAGAAGGAGTTAACTCTTTATGCACCATTGAGGCGTTTTTGCACTGGTAATACACACCATTCCCATTGGACAGCATTCATTCTGGCAGAGGAGTTACCGGCGGAGGAGTTAACTCCTTATGCGCCATTGAAGCGTCTTTACACTGATATTACCCACCATTCCAATCTAGGGCAGTATGGATTCTGGCAGAGAAGGAGTTAACTCTTTATGCGCCATTAAAGCATGTTCGCATTCATATTACACATCATGCCCATAGGGCAGTATGGATTCTGGCAAAGAAGGAGTTAACTCTTCATGCGCCATTGAGGCATTTTTGCATTGGTAATACACATCACTCCAATAGGGCAGTATGGAGCCTGGACGAGAAGGAGTTAACTCTTTATGCGCCATTGAGGCATGTTTTCACTGGTAATACACATAATTCACATAGGGCAGTATGGAGGGAGTAGAGAAAGACTTAACAGCAATGAGAAGAGAAAGGGAAGCCAGCGCCCATTCATCTTTCCTGAGTCATTCTTCAATCCTTGGCCGATCGAGTTCATGACCGAAGAAGTTATTTCTCATCTTGACGCGTCTAGGATTCCTCTCCGCGCGATTCCCTGAAAGTGAACCGCACTTTGATAAAATACGATTCACTTATTCCTGATAATGCGCTTGTAAATTCACACAAGAATGATATAACCAACAAACCAATTTGATCATCACGGAAGAACTGGGCCAACATAATTGCATAGCGGCTTTTCCAAAAAGTTATGATTTAATCGCCAATCGGCATAACGGTAATTCATATTCATACGTGTACGTAACGACATAATCAGCCGAAATTCACATTCAAGTTTTGCATATAACTCACTAAATAATTTGATAATGAATGAAATTACAAATCGCAATTCTACAATGTCTTCAGATCCTCTTTGTCCAGTTTCTCCTTTGTCTTCTGTTTGTCCCTTTTCACAAGTTTAAACTTAGCCTTCTTTTCCCCCCTTTCTTTTTGCACTCCAATTTCTTCGTCTTGTTCGTAACTTGCACCCCTCCCGTCCTCCAGCTTATCATCCTCTAAATATTCATTATTACTATATATTTGTTGTTCTTATTCTTCTTCTTCAACTCTTCTTTATCCCCTGATACCCTCCTCATACCCGTAACCCTATCCGACGTTCTTCATGCTACGGGCATGATGCACCCGTTTCCTTTTAAAAACTAGTATTTTCCCCCAAAGTATAAGATTACAACTGTAACAGGAAGTATCTTTTGTGATGATATCACCGTCTTTTTCATCATATTATTTCAGATTATAACTTTCGTATAATGCACATTTTGGGGGGTTCGTTCAAACTATATCACCCATTTAATGTTTTTTTTTAACATTTTGAAATGCAACAATTTATTTCCCCCCCCCCTCCCCCTTATCTATAATTATATTCCTGTCTCATTCTTTCTCTCCTTCTACATTATTTCATTTGTCATACATGTATCTATGTTTCCCCCTCTCTCACTGTTTTCAAACAGTTTATAGCTATCAAACCAATTTACTTCAACCACACGCATACACACACACACACACACACACACACTATACACACGCACATAAATTGAAGCACACACACATTCAACTCCTCTCACCAGTTTCTTTATTATCTCATGTATCTAGTGCCTTTATTTTCGGACGTGTATTTTACTGACGTACACAATGTTGGCCTATCTGTAAAGAATTCTTTACAAAGAATTGCGTTTTTATGACAATCGAAATAATCAATATTCACATAACTCGAATGCTAGAAATAGCATATTTGAAATTTGGTATATAATGCGCGTTTTATCAAATGAAAAACGAAATGATTATCCAACTGCTACAGGGTCTGAGGTGGTATAGGCATAATTTCCTTGACATACACATCTCTTACAGAAGACCACACGTTATATTAGGTGCGTTCAACTTTCACTTTTCTTCACGGTCTTGGGAATGAATATTCCTTAAACCTGAACCCGCAAGATTTAAAGTGACCAGAAGAGATGGGAAATGCTCCCCAGGGGGTCCTGTCGGCCCAGCATCAACAACAGGAAGTGAAAAAATATACCTCGCCATCTCAAGTAATAACTCCTTATCTCCGCGGTACTAAAAGAGCGAGAGAGGTTGGAAGAGAGAGAGAGAGAAGGGGGGCTGATAGGGTGAGAGGAGCAAACAAAAAGGAATAGAGAGTAGGAGAGAGAGAGGGACAGACAGACGGACAGACAGAAATAAAGAAAAGGAAGGCCAGTAAGAATATAAGCAATTCAGGAGAAGATAAAGAGAGGGTATGTGTGCATGTCTGAGTGTGCGTGTATGTATGTGTGTGTGTGTGTGTGTGTGTCTGTGTGAGTTTGTGTAATTGGGAAGATGGAGATAGAGAGAAAGAACGACAGAATATCGGAAGAGAAAGAGAGAGAGAGAGAGAGAGAGAGAGAGAGAGAGGAGGGGGGGGGGCGTATGTGTATGTGCGTGAGAGTATCTGTGTGTGTGCACATGCGGTCCGAGATAGAGAAACCTTGAAGTACATCTTAATCTTTTGTGTGCTAAGGAAACTACTTCTCTATGCCATTTGCTTGTATTCCTTGCGTAAAAAGGCGTTAACCCTTAACTTGTTTAACTTGTGGGTTGTTTCACAAACAATACAAACATTTCCCATTGAGCAGCATTCTGTATGGTAGACGAATGATCACTGGTGCTCTAAGGGTTAAAACGAGGAAGTATTCCCCCCTGGTTCTTATTTTTAGGTAATGAAGTGTGATTCTATATTCATAATGTATGCGCATGTTCTCCATTTGAAACTGGAAACACCGTAGACAATCTGAGACAATGTAAGCATGCGTAATTCATGCGTTGGTTTTTTTCTCTCGTATACAACTAAGCAAAGTAATCGTCATAATGCTATATAACAGTCATAGAGATGACACTGGTAGTGAGAATCGAATGAGTAATTATTACAGTTGGGATACCAGTAGCTAGCTGCTGACACAACTTCTTATCGATAATGATGATGGTTACGATTGTTATAGTATTATAGGTTTTAAAACAAGTAATTATGATAATGCTGTAATAATGATAAGAATGATTATCATCACGATAAGTGACGATTACAACAGTATGGCTTATCATGGTAATACAAACTCATTAATGATATAAAAGAATGATAATGACGATAGCCTATTGAGATTGCAATACTTATCCACTGATAGAAATAGTTTTTTGTTTTTTGTGTTGTTTGTTACAAATCCTTCAAATCTACAAAATCATTATTCCAATAGATATGTACTTTCTGTCTAACTAATTAGGTAAGCCTGTTTTGGATGGTACATTCAACAAAATGTTAAATTCACTTTGAAATTAAATTTGCTGTAACTGAAATAAAAACATTGTCATTATCAAGAACACTGTTCGTATGTTCAAAATCCCAAATAAAAGTTGCATAAAATCACATCGATGTTTAACGCGCAAGAAATGGTTCATGATTGACGGCCCATAACTATACTTATATGGCCTATGAATGAATGATCAAATCTTAAACCTGCAGTCTCTTTATTTGCAACTTAACCAAGATGAGCCAAGATTTTGATATAGCCTAAAAATGATTAGTAACCTCCCATTTCCTACAACAGACTGTCGACTCCTTATTTGCAGCCAAGCCAAGATGAGTATTTTTTTTTCACTCACCTCCGGCTTTGCAGAGCTTACTGATGTTGTCGAGGTATAAAGCAGCAGAAGTTGTGCTCTCCAGGGGGTTAATCAGGAAGGAAGGTCCCCCGACCGGCCCGCCGAGAGACCGGGACCGTTACGCCCTGACACACCTGCGTGACCGGGTATACCAGCCAGAACACCCACCGTCTGTTGCCGTTATAGAAAGTACCGATCTATATGTGTACGCCCATCATGGCGTGACCGAGTTCGACCGCTGTGAATCACACAGTGTGATGTCATTCTGCAGGTAATGTCGGGGAAGTCAAATGGAAATATCTGTGGCATGTATATGTTCATGGGATGACTTGCTATTGGAAAACGTTTGATACGAGAAGTGCTCTATAGAACTGATGTCCTAGACACGTTCCTTAAGCCCCTGTATGTCAGACCAACAGCTTCTCTATGGTTTTTTTTTTATTACTAATAGAAGATGCAAAAAAGGATGCATGGTGCATTGACAGTTTATGACGAACCCTACAGCATTCCCCTTCTCCATGACAACCTCAATGATGACTGTCTATTTATTTCTAAATAATGAACCGTATGCTTAGTTCGTGGCTCACCTAGGCCTTTTGCGACCCCAATTATCTCCATATTGATAAATTGTTGAAAATTTTAGGTATACGCTGTTACCAATTTCAATCATAATAACACCATTCCTTATTCAAAAAATTAAATGAGCACATTTCCCAGGCTTTCTTGCATGATTTGTGATTAGAAATGTTGGAGTTTTGAATTACTTAATCGAATAACGCGTGTTTTGTCAGGTATTTTAACCTACTGTCAATGTCAGTACAAACAATGTAAATGAAAATAGGGCAATCACAAAACATGATGGTGAAATTGACATTCCGCGTACATAGCCTTAGAAGGCCTTTTCTCTCTCTCTCTCTCTCTCTTTTATAAAATACTAACATTCATTAATCTAATAAGTTGTCATTAGATAGTATTTTGTCGCATAAAAGCCAATTAGTGATATTAGTTACATTTACAAAACTTGACGAAAGTTGTAGGCTATTTGTTAGTGGAAATTTTTTTTAAAACTTTCACGACTACCGTGATATTGATTCAGTTTTAATCCACCGCTGTTTCAAGTGTCAATCAATGTATGAATATTGTTTACATGTACCTTTGAGAAAAACTTTCGTGTTTGTCTGGGTCTTCGCAATACCGTTAATAATCAATTTCTACGCCCAAAATGGCAAGCAATTTCCTTTTCTCCCCAAACTATTCAACGGACGATACGCTCTCTCTCTCCTTCCCCTCGCCCCCCCCCCCCCATTTTCTCTCTCCCTCTCTCTCTCTCTCTCTCTCTCTCTCTCTCTCTCTATAAATATATATATATATATATATATATATATATATATATATATATATATTCACACACACGTGTAAATATTCTTTTCACAAGTACTATTTTAGGTATAAAATGCATTCTGTATGTATATTGGTGTATCTTTTCAACTGATAAATGTCTTTTTCCTACATTTAACCAAATAAACATTGTCGAATATGCTGAGAAGGAAAAAACAACAACAGCAACAGACGTAAATAAGAGATATACAAAATGAATTACATTCTAAGGAATGCACTTTTAATTTATTTCTGTATATCTGTACAATCACACTGGGCGTGTGCGAAATTTACTCAAGAAAACATTATTTACAGAAATATTTTACATGCCTGCGGATACAATCAGACATCACAATGACAAAAGGTGGGTGTGACATTATTACAAAATAAATGCTTCTTTTAAACAAACTTAATAAAGAAAATGGTTTCACAGTTGGGAATTGAAATGAAATTATAGCCAATATTATATGTATAAATCTTCATATTTCATATCGGACGATGGTTTAAACAGAGTCATATCTCAATACCATTTGCGTTTTTGACAGCAGGATGTGGGTACGACAAGACCTTATCACACATATTACAATTGCAATACACCTGTAATGATTGGTTGTTTTCATGGACTTTGCTGGTTTTGAATGAGATTAATCATCGTAGTACGCTTATTTGAATTGCGACATTAAACTGCCGACAGGAACGTCATCGCCATCAAAATTTCAGAATTAATATCAGAATGCGGTAAATTCTGTCAAAACAGACGATGCGGTAAGTTTGTAAAATAAAGTAAACATTACCCATCCACTAAAATCCAAATTTAATGAGAAGATTAACATATTCATATTCGAATTTCATGTGTTGTCTAATCAGCTTTTTGCAGCTCTTTCAATGTAACAACCTCATAATCCAACGGAAGTTAATGGGAGAAAGATGGCAGTTGATTATGGCGGTTAGGGATAAAAAAAAAAACAAAAAAAACACGATGTGTGTTACAAAGTTTCGATGGACTGCGCAATACAAAAACGTCCCTTTAAAATGATTTGCTGATTCAGTGTCTGAAATCTTCCAATGAATCAAAAACTATTAGAGACAAATAGGGGTGTACGCACCGACAATTTCAGGTGTTAAAGTATGTAGACACTAACACATTGCCAAGTACACCTACTGCATAGAGATTACATACGTTTAGCATGCATGTGCTACAGTACCTGGCCGTGTAACATGGGTGCGACTGGTCGATATGCACCTAAAGTAGAACAATATGCTACAATATTTTTGAAATACTGTATGAATACTCAGATATCAAAATAATATCACATATTAAATACTACTCTAGTTGAAGCGGAAGTTCATATCACCTGTGAACTTTTTACGTGTCAGACAAAAAGCTGCTATATGTGATAGTTATATCGAGTTTTATTTAACGATATCCCTGACAGTATGTTATACTATCAGGAAAGTAGTCATGGTAACGTGGTACAGGAAGTTGTCAAACGTCAAGACAAACTTTACAGAACGTCGACAAAATAACAACACTTACATTGCAGAAATAACATCTATGTTGAGTGGACATGACATAAACAAACGCACAGGTCATCTTAACAATTATGATGAATGATAAATGATTGTATGAAACGTTACATTCTTGGTGACTTAACTTGTGTTAAGCATGTCAAAAATTCGAAATGATATTTTATGCTGCTGATGAGTTGGACTTTATCTCTCTCTCTCTCTCTCTCTCTCTCTCTCTCTCTCTCTCTCACACACACACACACACACACACACTTTCTATTTCCCTCTTCCTGCATACTCGTACTTTACTTGAACATGCAGCTTTATTCTACCTTCTCATAGAAACACACTGTTTCCAGGAGGCCCTAACTCATTAAGATGAACACACCCGTAATAGTTTTGTTTGTTTAAAATCATCCTAACGTTGGTGAGAGTTGTATGGGAGCATATTAATCTAAACATGTCGTACTTTAGAATAAAAGGAAAACTTTCACACTCATACATTACACCGTCTGTTTCTCCTCCGATGACTTACTCAGTTCACATCAGGAAATAAAGATAAAATGCCCTCGATTCGACCAAAGTTCTGGAAATTTCTGTAATGCTCACTAACCAATGGTAATCAGAAAGCTTCACAATGGTGCTGGAAAATCACATATATCGGATGCGTTTTTTGTGAAATTAGACGATACAACACAATACAATTACTTCCCTTCAATCATATTCTAATATTTTCAAGTAGTTTGGGCTACAGTATTAATTAGTTTTGGCGACCTGTGTGATGTGCGGCCGCAAATCGGGCTATGTTTCATTCTTCCTCCGTCTTCTCACATCCCCTTGCAACACTGGATAGCGCTGCCTAAATAGCATTGGTCGTGATATTAACACCGTAACTGGGATCACCACCCCGCTGTGTAACCGGGTTTGAGGCGGGCGTTTTGTGAAAGAGTCATCGGAGGAGAGAGAAGGAGAGAGAGAGCGGTCGCGTCGAAAAGTACACGAGTTGTCATGTTTCAGGGTTCACAGCTGAGAGATCAATCTTGCTGACAGTTTAATTACGGGCCCCATCGCAAATGGTAGAGTCAGTTATTCGATTAAGGAAACAAAACAAGACATGAAAACAGATAGGTGGGACAATGCTAAAGATATTGGTAGATTTGAGGTTAATAAGCATTCTTAATAAATGAAGGAGTCAGTCATTCGATTAAAGAGACAAAACAAGACATAAAAGCAGACATATGGAACCATGATTGAAATATTGGTAGATTATTGAGCATCCTTCCACACGTACATTGAAATTCACCTCTAATGCATCATACCTAAAACTTTGCAATATAACACAATTATTGCAATGAATACTATTTCAATATGAGGTTTAGGTGAGACACATACGTCCTGTAATCACATTAATTGTGTTTTCTATCATATAAAGTCGAAAATTAGGAGGTAGAAATTTAAATATTACCTCTCTAACAGCTTCTTCAATGAAACACACACTAGTTTTGTTTTCCTAATCGTAAGATCCGAGTTATTGCTTCTCATGTAAGGCAGTGTTAATTCAAATTTTGATGAAGCTCGATCTCCAATTGATGTCATCCTTAATGATGCATTTGTGCAAGTTGACTCTCCAGATCTTTGTTAGACATTCAAGAACACTCTCCAACATTTATCTAGTTCCTGTTCTCACGATACGGAATGAACGATTTTGGGAACCACAGTTGCGCTGCTTGGCGCATTTATATAGGTGATTCAGAACATGAGTTATACAAAGAAGGGGGTTATAGGTTTACGTTCAGATTCAAATTACTAACAATAAATCATCTTTATAACATTTCTGATCGGAAAAAGAAGCGAAAAAAAATAAGAGTAACATATTTCCAAAGGGTGGGTCATGTAGTGTTCGTGGGCTTTAAGATAAGGCGAAGCCAAAAATGGAAGAATAAACAACGTACAGAGGTGGGCTGTGCACTGATTGAATAAGTTCACTTATTATTTGACAAATGTATAATGATATCATGATTCCACGAACATGCAGTCCATGTTGGCTGTTTGGCAAAGAAATGGTGACGAGTCTATGTTTGATCACATGATCTTGACGTCAAGAAGTCATGGGTACGCTGAGCCAGACGTAGGGTTTCTGGACAGGCCCGTGGAATGAGTCAGTAGGGTGGAACCCACACTGGGTCCATGGGCGGGGCCCCCTGATCCCCCCACGGGGGAGGGTTCGTTACTAGGCGGGGTCGGCATGCCCCCCGCGCTCTGACAAACGTACCACTCGCTCAAGTTCGTACCGGCGTTCGTCGCGAGACTCGATGCCGTGATCGCGCCACCGCCTCCTCCTCCTCCCCCTCCCCCTCCACCGCCGCCGCTCCCTCCATGACCACCACCACCACCGGTTCCTCCGCCGACACCGCCACCACCGGCACCGATGGACTGGTGGTTGCCGTCGGACGACCCCGCTGGCGACGGCTCGCTGCTGGTGTCGTTCTCGTCGTCGAAGGCGCCCGGCGGCGGCGGCGACTTGCTGTGCACCTTCATGTGTTTGCGCAAGGAGCTCGGGTGCGTGTAGCTCTTGTCGCAGCCTCGCACCCGGCAGTTGTACGGCTTGTCCGAGGTGTGGACGTGGGAGTGCTTCTTACGGTCGCTGGAGTTGGCGAAGCGACGATCGCAGCCCTCAAACTCGCACTTGAACGGCTTCTCGCCTGCATGACAACACAAAATAAGAGAGAAGACGACAAGTATAAATACAAGCATTATATAACTAATCAACCGAGAAATCATCGAGGGGCATTTGAGAAGTGAGAGATTTCGAACTCAAAAAGGTACACAATTACCGCTCTCAGTCCCATAGGTAACAATCAGTGTAGTAATTGATATGGGATTACGATTGTTTGGTATGGAGTGGGTTAAGGTAGCGCCACAACAAAGTCAGGTCAGGGGAACCAATCAGTGACAAATCATTGGATTTGGATAGAATTTTAATTGAAGAACGAAGTGATGAATTATATTACTCGAATATTCCCCGAACTTGGTTTGATATAGGAGGACGCATATTCTGTTAAGAATAATTATAGGCCTAATGATAAACATACTAAAATGGTATTGATAAGACACTTATAACAAAAATATCTGTAATAGTAGTAATGAAATATAATTAGTTTATAGTCACAAGAACAACCATCACTGTAGTCGTTGGCGTGGTGACGAAGAGAAGTCTTATTCAGGTATTAAATCGGCAACAATCAAATCCCGATCTGGTATGAATTTATATCAAACAGTATTGTCTTCCACCCGGGAGCCCCGACGTGTTTCGACCAAGTTCCTGTATTGCTTACGCCTTGCACACGAAGTACCATTAAGCACATATTTCAACTCTAACGTGAACTATAGGACTGTGACGTCTGCATTGTTCTCGGAGAGGAGGGGAAGAGAGAGGGGAGGGGGGATTTTACTCTTTACTTTGCCCCTCTGGTGTAAAGCCATGGTATTAATCTAGGGGGATGTTTGCAAACAGTGGGGCTACTTGTTGGACACCGTCACGGTCAGTTTGATGTTTCCTCGGCGAGGGGAAATGGGGATTTAACCGACAATTGGCTAGATGAAAGATTTGTGGCGGGAACGGTGGCCATGGTCGTCTGCATGGTACCGGGATACTCCATACATGCATATATTTCTGTACCAATGCGCACACCTCCTGACTCAAGGCGGGAGGGGAGTGGCGAAAGGTCAAAACGCGTTATAAATGCAATAAGGGGTATATTTGGGCTTATAACAAAAGGAAATGGGCGGGATCGATAGATATAACTATGATTGTAATGGCTCTTGTGGCGGAGATGATGATGTCGGTGAGAGTTACGACATGTTTGAGGAGGAAAATGAAGGAGCGATGGAGAGATGGAGAAAAGGGAGAAGAAGAAAAATGAGGAAGGATGCTCAATGAGAAAGCTAAAAGGAGCAAACTGCTGATAAATGAAAAGTAAAATGTCAATCCTAAGATGACACGTCAAAAAAATATATGTTTTAAAAAAAGAAGTTTTGCAGTGAGACGAAAATAATACTAAATATATTGCTGCGATATGAGAAAAAACACTAATGGACATAACGACACGAACAAACGCTTAATTTGCTTTGAAGCGGTCATGAGTCCTATATTGCAGCTCGAGTGATTGTAATATTAATCCATACACCTCGTCACAAATCATACCATACGTGAGCAAAGCTGAGGCTAATCCCTATTTCATGCCGGTCAATTCAACCGTTTTGGCAGACGTCAAAAAGGCGCCATGTTTTGATTACGTAACAACCAGTGCAAGTTATGAATGACGGTATCGATTCGTTGGATCGCTCTCAAGTATTATCGATGATTTGACGGGAGGAGAGAAAGGTATTATTATTGAGAGGTGGGCTCGAGTTTGGATGAGCTGGCAGGCGACAATAATTGACTGGTCATCCACTCGTGATAAACAAGAGAGCAAATATGTTTATTAGCTCTGGATTTGATCGCTCGTTATTGTCCGTCTCAAGCATGTCAAGTGGGGGAAAGTGGCGTCAGGGAATTGCGCGCTTGAAGTTGGTCGGTCATTCTCTCGTTGATTGGGGACAGTTTGGACGTGTCATTCATTCGCGCTTAAATAGTGCGATTGAAGTAATCAATCGGAGCTCTTGATACAAACTTAGTTATGATTGTTGCGATTTAACTCTTTATTTGAATCTATTTACAAGTAATGCACATAAATCGTATAGAGCTCCATTTGCCTAGCAATGAAAGGTTTAATGTAGTTGTTATCCAAACCATCGCTGAGTAAAAAGGTCAACGGCGTCAGTTAACATCCATTTCGTTACGAAGTTGATTATTGTATAATTATGATTAAAAAATGTAAATGATAAACGTATTGCGTATAATCACTCATAACGCGTCTCCCTAAATGATATTTGGTCTTCGTCTTTGAGCACACGCGATTCCACTAATAGCGAGTTTTACATTGGCACAACTGTAACTGTGACGTGGTCGTGGAATACGCATGTCCTATTGCAACATCCAGGTGGACGTCATTTAATCACGTATACATCATATTCATTCTTGCCCGTCACAGTCACAGCGACCTTGGTAGCGATCTAAATATCTCAAGTTGGAAACCTGCATTCGCTACACCTTCAAAGCGTCTCATACTTATCTGTTTAGCTTATCTGTATATTTACCGTCTTGAACTATACATGAACGATGCAATTGCAATGTACACACATGGGCCGGTATTCTGAAGTCGGGTTTGACTCTTCTTAAACCCGACTTCGAGTCTAAATCTGGTCTAAGTCGAGTCAAACTTTAGACCCGGCTTAGTTAAAACCGACTTCAAAATACCGGTCATGTTGTCCAGAATAATTTGATCTGCTGTAGACAAATAGAAGGCTAGCCATGTAATCCTAGGACAGACATTCGCACGGAAGGTAATTACATATGTTTGCTATTGTATATCTTAGAGAAACATATCATTCATTAACTGGTCGCAAATTAATACAGTATACGTGAGGTGTAAATAATATGTATACCGCAATATTAGCCCATAGTGACAATGCATTATATGTGTACATATGAATTCTACGTGTATAATATGATATCATCTTTCTTTGTCCATGTGCTTGAAGCAATGTTACACATCATCAAACATAATACATGACTGCTGTTCGGTTCTCGTGCAAAGTTAAAGCGAAGCTTTGGGTTTTATATTCTAAATCAGCTGATTAGCAAGATGTCATTATACATATCAAACCTCATTCTTTCTTTCGAGAACCCATGCACTATTTTGACAACTTTCTGATACAAAATGTTACGGACCGGCTTTGTTAGAATGGCGATTGGTAAACTCACAAACCGAAAATACTAAGAAAACGTTATGACTGAAAATTAACAATGTAATTATAACAAAATCAAAGTGAATCCAAATTGCAAAGTAATGTTTGCGTAAGCTTTTTAACTTTATTAGAGGGCTCTCAATGCCTTGATCAACTAAGTTTTGACAGAGAAGAAAGGTCGTCCGATCAAGTCATATGCCTAAACTCCTATATTTGGCACTTTTCAAACGACTTATTGTCAAGACTTGTTTGGGGTAAAAGTAAACAACCCTGTAGTAACGTCTAGATATCTTCATAGCCTGTGGCCTTTGAGAGAACGAGAGGGCAGAGAGAGAGAGAGAGAGAGAGAGAGAGAGAGAGAAGATAGAGACAGACAGACGGACAGAGAAAGACAACTTGAGAGAGATAGATATAGATAGAGACAGGAAAACATACAGAGAGAGAGAGAGAGAGAGAGAGAGAGAGAGAGAGAGATGAGAGATATGTAGAGACAGGAAGAGAGAGTGAAAGAGAAAGAGAGATGAGGGGAGACAGAGAGAGGCGGAGGGAGAGAGTGAGAGACAGCAATAGAAAGAGAGGGGGAGAGACATAAAGAGAGAGAGAGAGAGAAAGACGGATGGAGACAGGGAGAGACAAGGAGAGGGAAAGAGAGAGGGGGAGAAATAGAGAGTGACGAGGGGAAACAGTGATACAGAGATGGAAAGAGCGCGATGCAGAAATAGACTGAGGGAGATAGAAAGAGACAAGGGTATATAAAATGATTTGAAAGATGAGATGTACAC
>OZ022590.1:4576254-4626254 GCA_963669155.1 Arbacia lixula | reverse complement strand
GGTGTCAAAGCCCCTCCAGCTACGAGCAGCTAGCTATCACCAACGATCAGAACGATCTACCCTCACCACCATGCACGCTCAAGTCACCAAGTCAAAAGTCTCTATATACGTATTAATAAAAATCGTATTTCATACTACAAACGTCTGTAAACTATGTATTTCTCTTTGAACATTTTTTCTAAACACACACAAAACAAGACCCACAGCTGCATAGAGAAGTACGTCATGCATCACAGGAGAGGTTAATCATCTAGACTACCGTCGTTAACTCTTTGCGAGCCACGTGTATATTTATTCACAAGTGATACATACTTATCCTATAGAGAAGAATCCTCGTCTGGCAGACAAAGGGCTATAACTATGTCAGGTTGCTTCTTCAAAGCACAAACTGCTCGACTAATGATAAGTTATACATTTGGACTACATGTATTATCTGTACTAATCACTTTGGCCGGTATTCTGAAGTCGGGTTTAACTAAGCCGGGACTAAAGTTAGACTCGAGTTTAGTTAGTCCGGGCTTAAACCCGACTTCGGGTTTAAGTCATTTTTATGATTCTGAAGTCGGGTTTAACTTTGCTTAAACCCGACTTCAGAATACCAAATCGTTAAACCCGACTTCATAATGAGAACTATTATTATTCAACTGAGTTTTTGCACCATAAGGTCTTTGGTGATCGCAGATACATTTTCATACGTACGGTGCTGTAATTGAGCATACATTTAGTATTGGATAGACAGATGGATGTTCCATCATGTTTTCAATCAAGACCTGATTTGGGTCACAAATTGTGTACAAAACAGAAGTCTACACAAATTATAGATATGAGTACTATCAAACAGATTTCTCGGCACCACTAGTTTCCATCTTGACTGACTGCCTTTCACCAGAAAAACCGTGGACATATAATGTTCGTGACAATAAGATTAACAACGTGTCATATTATGGTATCATCATCAACAGTATCAATATGCACGTCATTGTTCTTAAATAGTGTTATTAGCAACAACAAAACCAGTTGAGCTGTTTAATGAAATTTGCAATTAATTCCTAGTTTGTTGCAATCAAGTGACATCTCGTTACACGTGTTTTGAGACTGCTGTGGTCGCAATGTGCGAGATTAACCGATTACTTCAGGTGGGCACACACGTGGTGTGTCTAAATAAACCTACAAATGGCTGAAGAAGTATCATAGGGATCCACATTGTTAGGCATCACATTGAAAGATAACAAGATAACACATGTGATGGAATTTAGTTTTAACCGAGCAGTAGTCTGGTGTCCAATATGAAGACGAACTGTTCATCTTATCCTTGTAAATGTGCTGAATGTATTTTACCAGATCATTCATTCCAGCTTTGTTCGCAAAAGTTTAGAACTGGAATATGGCATGTATAAATGATGATATTGTCATTTAAACTTTTGGTTGCACATGACACATAAACAAATGATAAAGCAATTTATCAGTCAGTTTAAGACATTTGTACAAAGCTGTTTGCTGGATTGTACCTCATATCTTAAATATGTCGACAAAATCATGCAATAGATTTGTATGTTTTTTAGATCGCTCGCCGCGCCGACAGTGTAATTTTCTCAAAACATAATCGAGGATTTCATGTCGGGAAAAAGAAAGCGGACTGCACATTTTTTTTTTTACCAATCCTCCATCGCTTTTGACGAGTTCCACTCTCCAAAACTCAATATCGCCATGTTGGCAGAAGCCTAGGGCTGCAACGGAGGCGAGTATGGCTTTTTTTTTTAAGAAGAAGAAGAGGTGAAAATAGGGAGTGTAAGTGACAGTTTCGAAGGGAAAAAGAGTGGTTTGTGGGAGACACGTTCCTGCTCAGATCTATCGGGGTTATACCGGGGCATAGGGGTCAGTGGTATACTATATCAAGCCCCATGCATTCCCACCGCCATATTGGATTGCAGATTCTATATACATGTTGGGCTGGTTAACCTTTTTATATGCTAGGTAAAAAAAAAAAAAACTGTTCTATTAGATGTGTATGTATAATTCATGCCAACATGCATCAATAACGCATGAACGGTTAATAATTACGTATAGTAAAGAGTCATATGCGCGAAGTCTACGCGTACTGGCAATGCTGCTGTTAATGGGAAAAGTTTCGGCCTCAGTATCAAACCAAGATTAGTGATCATATTGTGTGTTTTTTATGGACGGACTTTGATAATTTTTTTGTTTTAATACAGCTAATCTTGAAGCTACTTTGTAAAAAGCGAACTTAGCTGGGTGGTAACTGTTGCAAATATGACAATATTTGCCCGTAAAATTGGTCAGGCTGTTTATTGAGTATAACTCGCCTGTATTTGACTTCAATAACAGTACTTGGTTGTTTTTGTTATGTTTGAATTAATGGAGTGCTCTTTAATTTCATAAGATTATTGAATTGTACATGTATGCTCGCGGAACACCAATAAATCCATACACCTTTCAGAAAACGTGACAGAACAAATAACCTTCAATATAAATGTAAAAAAATCAAAGTGATATGAAATCTAGATATTCTTTTCGAAACGTGTTCGTGTATTTATTGTTGTCTTTTTGAGATGAAGATCCCAAAGTAACAAATGAACGAGCTTGTATGAGTGGTAACGGAAACATTAAAATCAAATGCATAATAATAGTGTATAATGACAAGTCCATGTATAAGAACACGAACAAGTAACGACAAGATTCATTTTAAGAAATATTATGGTTTTAAAGTAAAAGAGAAAAAAAATATTTCGCGTCATTGACATTTCCAAATATGTGAACAGGAAATCTATAAGACTCTTAATAAGGAGCTAGATAACTTTAACGATGTAGCAATGTTGATTAAGAACTTGTGATTCCATCATACACGTTGTTATAATCAATTGACAGCTTATCAGTTTATTCAAATCAATTAAAAAACATTGAAATTCTGCAAAGGCTGTCTTTAAAATAATATCATTTAAAACATAGGTCCAATCAAACGAATATTTTAAGGATATAACAAAAAATGGATAGTAATCGAGTCCTATCGCTTTACTTGTGATTTGATTAACCATTACTACACACAAATCCCATAGAATACCCGTTTATCTCTCACACCGATGGTTGCTGTGTGTTATAACTCGCTACAGGTGTTTTTCTTGTGCATTGGAATTGAAGGCACGCATACACTGGTATAAGGGTCGTTGGGGTTGCGTGAGGAGTAGTTCGCGCGTATCGATGTTGACATCAAGTTGGCGCGTCTCTCATCGTGCGGAGAGACTAATGCCTTTATCACGTAACTCTCAGAGGATTTACCAGAACGCGCCTATATGCTGCACACCTATAATAGGATTGGGGGAAGTCCCGGAAGCGTACCAAATATGACATCGTGTCCCTGATCAAATTTATGAGGACTTTATGTAGCACAAGTACGTGAAATGTTGGGTAACTTAGCTGGTACAGCCTCAGTTTAAAACTTGTATTGAAAAAATGCCGCAGACTAACCCTTCAAATTTTCTTGAGGCAACGACAGATGGATGAGCTATTTGTGACAAAATTATGTTTAACCTCATTATTAGCATCTAGTTTTCATTATTTTTAACTATTATTTTTAACACATAACCCTATAGGAAATAAAGGACAGTCGTGTGGCCTTTAACAAGTTGAGCGCGCGGAATCTATCTAGTCTGTTTCCACGCGCTAGCTCCATTTCACTTTCTACCTCAGTTCTATTTATTAACTCATTTTCTGCCGGACTCCTTACTGCCCTGTGTGAATGGCGCGTTAATATTACCACTGCAACATGTCTCACTAGTGCATAACAAGTTAAAGATACAGTAAACTGACAATCCCTCTTGTGAGAATACTCGAACGATAATGATTGGACCTAGACTGATCCGAGAACGCATCAACGATTACCTAATCATTAACTCAATCCAACCTGCAGCCCTATGCGATTTGCGTGTATTACGTGAGCAGTAGTGCATCCATAGCGCATACAGACTTCATTTCCAATCATGCTTGTTTGGTGGCGTATTACTCGCCCACGGGTCAAGGACATTCTCGAACTATAGCTACAGTTTTATCGGTTTATTGAAAATTATAAAGCCAACAATCGAGACTGATCAGCCGGCGTATCGGCATGCTAGACATTATGCGTTGAATAGAGTGACATTAATCAATCTAATTAAGGTAACATGATGAAACATGTAGGCCGATAAGTCAGTAATTACTGAGATAGACATATGCCAATCACGACAACGACTGCCTATAATAATAATTATACTAAAACGCCGAGTTCATATAACTAATTAGCTTCATCATGCAAGTCATATACGCGAACAAAAACAAAAACAAAAACAAAAAAGGCCTCTTCACCAAAAGAATTGTACAAAGAGGACATTCATTGTGTTTGAAACGCGAGAATGCATTTCATTGAACACGCCCAAAACCATAGATGAATGAAATGTGTAATAAGTCTATGGGCTTTTCTTGGGTTGGTACTGAGAGGGTTCATTATACGTGAAGACTTCACCATGGTATGCTAATAACCAGCAAGCACCGCATAGAACGTGATTTTAAGCTCAATCCACGTATAGACCTAGATTGACCCAGTACAGAAAAAAGTTTAGATTGAGTGTGCGTATACGGTAGACTGACAAACAAAAATAAGTTCAGCACGTAATGGTATCAGCCGGAAGGATGAGGGGGGTGGTCGCTATGGCAACATGAATATGATGACTCGTCTTAGCGAGAATGGGAGAAAAATGGGGGAGAAAATCAAAGCTTTGACAGCAAGGAATAGGAGAAGGAAGGGAAGAAGAGGGAGCAGATGGGAAAAGAGAGGGGATTAATGAGGAGAATATAAATATAATTAACAATAATGAAATTGATCATAATTATACTACATTTCGGCTCCTGAATGGGTTGTAAAATATAGAAGAAGAAGAAGAAGAAGAAGAAGAAGAAGAAGAAGAAGAAGAAGAAGAAGAAGAAGAAGAAGAAGAAGAAGAAGAAGAAGAAGAAGATGATGATGATGATGATGATGAAGTAGAAGCAGCAGTTTAAGTAGCAGTAGTTGCAGAAGTGGTGGTGGTGGTGGTGGTAGTAGTAGTAGTAGTAGTAGTAGTAGTAGTAGTAGTAGTAGTAGTAGTAGAAGTAGTAGTAGTAGTAGCAGCAGCAGCAGCAGCAGCAGCAGTAGTAGTAGTAGTAGTAGTAGTAGTAGTAGTAGTAGTAGTAGCAGTAGTAGTAGTAGCAGTAGTAGTAGTAGTAGTAGTAGTAGTAGTAGTAGTTGTAGTAGTAGTAGTAGTAGTAGTAGTAGTAGTAGTAGTAGCAGTAGTAGTAATAGCAGCAGCAGCAGCAGCAGCAGTAGTAGTAGTAGTAGTAGTAGTAGTAGTAGTAGTAGTAGTAGCAGTAGTAGTAGTAGCAGTAGTAGTAGTAGTAGTAGTAGTTGTAGTAGTAGTAGTAGTAGTAGTAGTAGTAGTAGTAGTAGTAGTAGTAGCAGTAGTAGTAGTAGCAGTAGTAGTAGTAGTAGTAGTAGTAGTAGTAGTAGTAGTAGTAGTAGTACACATGTACTACTACAAGTATTGTGTTGTATAAGTTGATGTTGTAGTAGCAGCAACAAAAAAACAGAAAGAAGAAAGTGAAAAAGGAGAAATAGGAAGCGAAAATAGAGGAAGAAAGGAAGAAGAAGAACGAGATCAGAAAGAAACCATAGCATAAAGCTATATTTGCAGACCAAAAAAAAGAGTCTTGGTGCTTCTCAATATATATGATTCTTTTATTGAAAAAAAAATAATCCGCAGAAGACTTTCACCTAAATTCTGAAAAGCCATGTTTGCACTTTTTTTCTCTCTTCCTCCATGTGTTGGCCTTATATGATTATGCTTATGATTTCTCGATCCGTCATGAATTAATATAACATATTGTACATGTACATAATGTCGTCACGCTGTTTAAAGATTCAACACGAATTCTATGAACTAGAATCAGGATTGTGGTATTTGAATGGACACTATACAATATCACGTACAGAAATATACAGCTAAAATTCCCTGCACGGTTTCCGTATGCCAGAATCACTATCTGTGTGCCACACAATGTGTGTCTGCTTTTGAAGATCGGAGTTCTTCCTGCGGGCTAAAATGTTTGATCGAGTGGAAAATTGTCTACAATATCTCTCAACCGTACAGCCGATTTGAACGTGTTTACCAACAAGTAACAGTTCCGCTAATGTCTCCATAAGCTCTCCAACTAACAATCGGCGGCTACAAAAACCACAAATGAGAATAATAATACAACAAATTCGTTTCCTGTGCGTGGGGACCGATCTAGGATAGCGCAGTCTTTCAATGCCCCGTGTGGTCGGGAAGACGGGGCCCGCGCGGTGTATTGTTACTCGCCGAGCAAGCCGCGCGGACCACCCCGTTCGGTGGGGTGAATTCTTGCGGCTTCTACCCGCCTGGCTCGCAGTCGGCGGACCGTTACGGGGAGACAATCGCCAGCTGATTGCGGGAATAGTAGGTGGGAAAAACGCGACAACAAAAACGCCCGTGACAAAGCGCTATCATTCCGCGATGAAAAGGATTAGACTTTTGTCTTTTCTGACGGGGAGATGGGCGAAGAAAGGAGGGAGCCCTCCCGTAAGTCTGATTGACATAACATTTCCTTTCTTTGCCAAAAAACGAACTCTATTAAAAGAAAGAAAGAGAAGGATGTATCTCTCTTAACTAACAGACAGCGAACCAACGGAATGCGAAGAATAGGTATTGCACACATAGCCTTACACTATCCGGCCTGTTCTCACGATGGTTATAATGTACCAACGCTTAATCTCAACTTGCTGAAGATTTTGAAGTGGTGGCTTCCTTCTTCATTAAAAACTGTAGAAACCGTTTGATGTGAACACTGTACACAGGAATGCAAACAAAATGTGTTCTCAAAATGTATAAATAAATCATATGCCATTACTCCATCATATAACAAAAGACGTTGCTTTAACATTTTAGCTCGCCTGTAGTTTTAGATATGAGTACTAATGCACATGTTAATGACGGGTAAAGTCAATTTATTACTTGTCTCCTATGCTTCCAAAAAACAAAAAACCGATATTTCACAGTTCTATCATTTCTTATCATAGGTCATTTCAGAAAAAAAATCATTTAATTTTCCTTAATCTGTTAATAAGAGACATATTATCTGGCCCATTTAAAGCAGAATATAGTCACCAAGAAATAAACTGAAACATTCTTTGGAAATTATCAAATCTCTTTAAATAGTTGGAGAACATTCGATTGATATTTCTGTATCCCATGCAGATTCAAATAAAAAAAGCAGATAATAATCATCGATTCATCATCATGATAACTGTGCGCTTGTCGGTCAATATGAAAACATGCTAGTCTGCTAAACATACAATCCATAGCATGCATAGAACTGTCCTGTTATCACGTGACAAAATAGCATCACGTGGTCCAGAGTCATGACGTCATCAGTTCACCAGAAATCCCAGATGTACGGATACCAGGACGATGTGTCATATTTATATTTTATCACCAAAGCTCTCTCAATAAATAATACAACTCTCTTATACATTTTATTTCATTTTCATTTACATTTCATTTCCCCTCAATTTCATGATTTACATCAAATATGAAGACCCTTAAACATGTCGACTTATATTCAAAACAGAGCCATATGGAAGACATTTCCAATAATGTGCATGTGCAATCCTGTCAAATATCAGCAATGAATATATTTTTAACGATTTCAGACCAGACACAAAGCTATCAACATAATGAGAGAGATAGTTGTAAAGTAGAGAGAGAGAGAGAGAGAGGGGGGGGGGCGATAGACCTCGATGTTCTTATACAAATCGGTAACATGTACAAGTTTACAAGTCTGTTTAATATCGTAACTATTCTTATAATATTTACATTGAGACCTCTATCAGTATTAGGGGGAGTCAAACTTGCCATTATTACTTTTATTTTGTTATTTTTATTATAAAATAATCACATTGTAACTTAATTTGTCTAAGCTATTTATAACTTAAAAACAAATAGATGTGAATGACGATTATCATGATTATATACCACTTATAGAATTTTTTCTTATTTTGATAGGGTGAATGAGCATTAATTTACTGCAATCATTAAGTAAGCAGCCAAGAAAAAGTGAGAGTAGAAGTACGATGGAATAACAACAAATAGTGAAATGATATAAGAAAAATTATACCAAAAAATTATAGCAGTTACATTCGATTTTGTTTTGATCTGTTAATGTTGCTCTTTGGAAAAATGGAAGCTTTTGATTTTACTTTAAAGTACTGTAGATAACAAAACATATTCTCTTTTATAAGAAGCTTAACTAATTGCATAACAACTTTGACGGAGCATCTGCTTCATATAGTATTGGCGCGACACAGTGAGACGGTGGGTTTAGTGGTCGCTAAGTCCGAGTTCATTTAGCAAAGCCATTCCCAAAGCATCTTCAAAAAACTTATCCTAAGTCACTAGCAAGACGCCTCCAGCGCTCTCATTCTCAAGACTGACAAGTTCAGATTTCTCCCCGGGACAAAAGGCGCGCCTCGTGCTCCTAATCCGGATACACTAATCTCCTTTCTCCGACCCTAATCTCTCCACCCCCTCTAATGAGTTCATCAGCATAGAAAACCCACATCCCTGTACAGTGAAAGTCGATTCACACGCCAAAAAAAGAGACATCGCACTTTAAGTGGACGTATTGCGCGTGTGAGGGAGATTAAAATAAGGACAGGAGCCATCAAAATAGAGACAAGAGAAAGGGGACGGAAACGGCCACATTCTTCAGCGTGTTAAGAACAGACAAGTGACTTTTAATTACCATTGTGACTAATGACTTAACTGTCTGTGATCATTCTAATCTCAGCCCTACGGGGTTGTGTGGCGTGATATTATCTATTTGGCCATTCAACCAAAAGTTTCTTACCACGCACCCACGCGTCCATCATCGTGTTAGTATACTGCGCTGTGTATATATACCCGTACGTTTAGAACAACGCGTCTATGCATTTGGACCTTTCTCTCAAGCCGTGAAGAAAATGCAATCTTGCCACGTGATGTAATGAAGTGGTAGTAATTAAGACACCCAGACAACTACAATTACTACATGTCATGACACTTAATGTGATGAATGGGCACCTTTCACTAAAACATGCCCATCAAGATCGTGTATAGGTAACGCATCCGGGTATGGCGTTCATACAATGTTCTATAAGCTCAATTGAAAGTTATCCATCGATTTATTCCCGATGCCCAGACAGACCGGCGTACCAATTGACTGTTCATTCTCTTTTCATGTTATAGATTTATCAAAGTGTATCTCAGTCACGGAACATATTCAGAGACCATTGCTGAAGATGATACTTGTGTATCCTAGAGATGACGTAATTTGTAACTTGATAGTGATTGTCACTGTCACTCACGATCGATTAAAATGACCACCCTTCCTCTTCTCCCATTAATCGTTTCTTCTCCTTCTTACCAAGTCTGACAGGTTTATTTTCATGGACATTCCATGGCATATTACAAATCATTTCTAACATAAATAAACTTTTCTACGGTATTTGTGTTGCCCACTGTTAATGCTATTTGGTAATTTCATCTCTTCTTTCATGGCGTATATCATTTGTTTTTACAGTTCCATTACAGTTTCCCATTGCTGACATTGCTTAATAGTTGACACTAACTCTAACGGTTGCACCAAAATGTTCATATTTAGTCATTATCAGTTTGTTTTCAGTAAGAAATTGTTGTGTTAATTTCTTTATCTCATTGCAATATAACTGCAATATAATTCATGTTGCATCAAAGAAAACAGTAAAGGCTCATAGCCCCGAGATTAACATCAAATCTACAAAAGATATTGGTTTTCCTTATTGCTCTCTCATCGTTCTCTTCGTGCAACAAATTTAGATATAAGTTTTGAGTAAATAAATTCAGTGCCATACTTTTGTTCACCTTGGGCTTATTTTTTCGTTTGTGATGCTTCATCTGCTTTGTTAAAGATTTGTGGTAACAAATGGTACAAGCTGATTACATACGAATCAAATTTGTAACGTAATTTGGAAAGCCGAAAATTACTATTGATAACATTACATTCCTACCCTTACTATATCTTAGCTTTACTATAGATTCTTCATGTATATGTACATGTAACGCAGTTTTGTTGAAATTAATTATAGGTTTCCAAAAGTAAGCACAGATTATGGGTGTAAAAAATAATTATTCCGCATTGCTGATCCAAGACCACACAACATTGTGGTCACATAGGTATTCTTTTCCATCAGTGTATATGTAAAGAACGCTGTCCATCAAATCTGTCTTCGTTATAATAGTCTGATACCCATTGATATGACAAATACGACCCATTTCTAAGTTTAAATGAAACTGTGTGTACAAACATTCCTTCAAAAGCTCACGAATATCAGCTTGTAAAAATGGACATTATGATATTCATTCAAACCGTTCCTCGATTAAAGCTGCTGTGATGTAGTGAAAATAGGACTTATGTAAGGAGCAAGGCATAATTTTCGTACTATTTTGGCCATTTGTAAGAAATAAAATAGGGAAATTCGACTGTCACTTAAAAAATCGTTATTGGACGGTCGTTAACATGGCCAATTGCAATTAATCTACATACATGTATCGTTGTCGGTGAGAAACTAAGGCACCGACTCCTTCCTGTACACATGCTATACATACCACATGGTGCTAGGGTATATGTTCCATTTCCTTTCGTTTAATGTGATTTATGTCGTTTCTTCGTCGGAAATGGGATGTATTTACCAAGTTGTGTGTATGAAAATTGTTCGACCTTTTGACCGCAGGAAACAACTTTTCCTGGGGTTGTAACACACGTAACCTTCATCTTCTCCACATAATTGCTACCCCATTCGCCCTAAAGACCGACCAACATGCCGATGTACTCGTAACAATAACTCGACACACATGTTTCTACCATTGGTCGGCTCGAGAAGGAAGTTGTTTGTAATGATTTGGCTTCGAACACACCTGTAGACGTTGACAGCCCACGCCGTTCTCTATACGTGGGACAATCCCCGCGGTCTGCCCTGCGCTCAGGAGCTATAAGGAGCCCTTTGGGACGGGTGCGGACGACAAACGAACCGCCAAAACGACTTGCGACAATTTATGAGCCGCCATTACTCATTCTATGCGTGCCAACCCCGATAAATCCTCACCCAGTTTAACGACATGAATTTAATCGACGTGTTACTACTGCATAACTACCCCGGTCTCTCGTGGGCTGTACATATCATATCATTTCCCCTATGGATCTCCACACTACATTAATATTGTACATGACCAATATGGGTGCCGTGCATGTTTCACAACACGTATACCATGTGCACAGTCACAGAAATATTGTTATGCATAACAGAACCACACCCACTTCTCAATGTCTAATATAATGCCACACACTTAAAAAGCACATTTGTGAACTTATTTACTTTCCTCACCACGCTTTTGTCTTTTTGTTTACTTTCGATTGTGACATTTCATTTGCGTCTCTCCAGTACGTACAGGGGAAATTGTTCAAGAACCTAACTACTTCTCCGTTCTTTCTGTAATTTTCACCATAATCATTATCCCATCAATCATCATTTATTACCAGTATTTGTATTACTACCATCATTATGATTTTACTGAATCCTTTTATAGTAATATCAAGGATGTATCCTTGATTAAATATGACAAATTATTCTGCCAGCCTTGTTGTCATACTTCTAATAAACATTCCTCTGTAACATCTTTCTGCACTTTCCACCTCGGGATATCGCTCCCTATACAGGCAAATGGTTGTAGACATGTCCAAATCAAAGCTTCAGTGCCAAATTTAATTTTAAATCATAAGAATACCTTGTCTTTCCCTGTTGTTTCCAGCTACGACGATATTAAGGCAAATCTCCATTCCAGCTCATCGACAACTTTATTGCAATCAAAACTTCCCTCACTTCTATCAAATATTTATATTAATGGTCAACGCCGTTATATACACCTTTCCTCTGTATTCAAAAGTCAATGTGTGATTGTTATATTCTCATACGGATAATCAATGTTTGTGAAGTTTTGGGAGACTTTTGAAATGTGTTGCTTACCTGTGTGCGTTCGTTTGTGTATCTTGAGGTTTTCTGAGCGGGCGAAGACCTTGCCGCAGCCTGGGAACGGGCAGGGGAAGGGCTTCTCGCCCGTATGGACCCGAATATGGTTGACGAGTTTGTACTTCGCTTTGAAGGGTTTCTGTTCCCGCGAGCAATTCTGCCAGAAACACGTGTGGTTGGTCTGCTCGGGTCCCCCGACGTGCTCGACGGTGATGTGGGTGACGATCTCGTGCATGGTGGTGAAGGTCTTATTGCAGGGCTTCCTTGGCTCGGGGAGGTCCTGGTCGATCCACAGGCAGCTGAGCTCTTGCTTGATCGGCTGCCGCATGTAGCGGAAAAAGGCGGCGTGGTGCGGGCCGTGGTGGGCTGCGGGGTGGTGCGGCGGGCCCATGTTCATATTCATGTTCATGTTCATGTGGTGGTTGTGGAGCTGTGGGGAGGTTAGGTAGTCGTTGCGGGGCGCGGCCATGTGGTGGTTGAACTGGTCCGACCGCATGTCGGAAGCCAGGCCCAGCCGCATCTGCCCGTTCATCGAGGACGCCGTCTGGTCGTGCAGGCTGGGGAAGATGACGTGCGCCGCGGCCGAGCCCGTGTCGGCGTGGTGTCCGTGGTGCAGCGAGCTCCCGGTCGAGAACATACTGTGGTGGCCTCCCGTGTTCGTCGGCATGGGGTCGTGCGATGAGAGTCCGTTGAACGGGGGCATGGTGGTCCCCGCCAGAGGGTCCCGGCGGATGAGGTAGTCCCGAGGCGTGGAGAACGGCTGGGGTGCCGGGTAGCTGGTCATGCTGTGATGGGTCGGGTGATGGGGGGCGTGGGAGTGCGGCACATACCCGTTGTGAGCCTGACTCCCGGAGTAGGGCTGGGCAGAAATCTGGTGGTCGCTGGTCATATGGTGGGGCGGACTCAGCTTCAGCGTGCTGGTCATATGCGAGGTATCCATCCCGTAAGGATTCATGTTAAGCGCCATGCCCGCGCTATCCGTTAACCCCGACGTAAGAGCCGTGGTCTCACCCGCCGTGTGCGCCGGCGTGGAGTATGCCGGGGTGGGTATGGAGAAGCCAGGCACTGTGCTGAGGCTTTGGTGAGGGTGGTAGTGATGCGACCCGACGTCCAAGAAGCGCAAGGCCGATCCCCCGGGTCTTACGAGCGAGGTATCCATGCACTGAGGTGGCAGCGTCTCCGTACTCATACTAAGTCTCGCCCGCTGGCTGGGCTAGCTGGCTTCGAGTCCCCCAACAATCACACTTCAAGCTACCGCTTTTTCCCTTTTCTCTCTCCCCTCTCACCGGCCCTGCAGGGTGATAGCCAATTTTACACCTTTTCCAGGCGAGAAGCAAACCTTTTTCAGAAGACAACAAAAGACGATTGGCGATCAACGAGGTGTAGCGAGCTCTTTTCGATAACTCCCCTAACTCCGCGGAGCGCCTTGCCAAGTCGCCGCGGAGAAGTTGAAGCTGTGGTATAGTATCACACGCTTCATTGGCTGTCGTCTAAGGACCTGTCACTTGACGGCCAATCAACCAATCAGGGCGCGTCTTACTACTCCGCGCATGCGCGCAGGGATCCCCTAGCTTCTGACTGCGGTTGGGAATTGACCGACAAAAAACTTTCTCGCGAACCACAACAAAAGTACATCTCAACCTGAATGACAGCAATGGGAACATCTTTGATCCGTCGCACCCCCACAAACTAAGTTTCTGGTCGAAGTTTAAGTCACTTAAACTGAAAGTTAAGCGGAAATGCCTGCACCTAACAATGCAATCGGCTCTTATTTCTAAATATACAATGCTGACATCTGATGCACCTCACATACCTCGAGAACAATTGAGAATCATTTCTTTAATATATAATCACGCAATCCATATCTGTAAACACCATCTTTGCATCAAAAACGTGTTGAGTGCCTACACAGTAAGGGCCCCTGTGTCCACCACTCGGCACATTGATTGTTCCCACCCCAATATTCAAAACATCAACGTTTCGTTGTGAGATTTCTGAAGTAAAATGCATCAATTATTAATTCTTTATTCCTTAATGATAACACAATTTTTTTTACCACGATCATCCATACAATCCTGTAGTGCTGCATGATACGGAATAGATTAACCCTTCGTGGGCCAAACAAACGGCTGCTCTATGGGATTTTATTGTATAACTCGTGCCAAGGTGATAGTGGAAGAACCAAACGTGGCTTCATTTTGGAAACGGTTCAACGCATTTAGGAATTATCAATGAGAGTCCATAACTTCCATAACACACACAGTAACTGTCATGACTGTGGTAACGGAGTGTTACTAATTATTCCAACTCTTAGTTGAGTGAACAAATTCGTATATAAGCTGTGTTACTAATGCCAATAATCATGATGATTTGGGTTATATTAAACGGTTTTGATGTACCACTTTCATTTTTAGCACCAAGTGCCGCTCATTGCGCTCAATCAGTAATTGAGTTAGCACCATGACAGTACCAAGCTGCCGTATTCAAATGCAAGCCTTCCCTGCGTGAATAAGACAATATCATACAAAAGAGTTTGCTCTGATATTCGGGACATGGTTGAAACAATAGGCACTGGGTGATATTAAAGCAACACAATTATCACGTAGCCGCAGGCCGAGTGTTCATAACATTGTGTTGAAATCACTGCTGGCCTATGATTTAACCATGTCCCGAATATCCGCGCAATATAAAGTAAAGATAAATAACTAAACTATTTCGAGCCCACAACCCTTAAAGACAATTTTCCAGAGAAGAACTCTACTCTATGTCCATCAATCAAAAGCGAACATTAGCTTTGAAGTTATAGGTTAGGTACTTTTTACAAACAAAATATGTATATGCATGTGTGTTTTGGTCGTACTAAGACATAATCTTGTTCACCCTATCTGCATGATCAGTACCATTAGTGCATGAAATGTGTAATAAGACAATAGGCATTTCCTTGTGTGGTATTCAGAAGGTTAATCAACACGTGATATGTTGGATCAACCATACCGCTTAAACACACACTCTTCTGAAAGAGATTATTGCTTTTCGAATAACAGATAAATGTACACGTTTCTTTTTTTCATTCTGGGTGTGATAATAACACGCCGCTTGTTCAATAACAATCTTAGAACGGATTACTACCTTTCAACATGGGATATGTTGTTTTACAAACTGTTTCAGCTTCCCTCCCCCATTTTGGACAAAGTGAAGCAACTACTTCCTCTGCGGTTTCATCGCGTTTGAATTCAAAACCTCACTAATACACCCATTTGTGATCCCCCCAGTCGCCGGTATACAATCAGAATTCCGTGTGAACTCTGTGCACGTACTTTGCCATATCACCAAAAACCCACCGTTGATTCTCTCCTATACCGTCTGAGTTGAGATCCAAACTATTTACTTTACCGAGCTATCGGCTGCAAATAAAAGGCAGTAGTAATTATAACAAAAGTTGTCGTATAATAGCAATTTTCCGTTACGATGCGTTTGTCGAGTGCAGTGTCAGTTTTAGTTTAAGCCGAGCTCGCTCATAAATTCCTGCCCGCTTTTTGTTATGTGTATGTGTGTGTTTTCGTATGCGGTGTGGTATATGCTATAGAAGCTATTCGTTGTAAATATATCACGATATCATCGATTAGTTGGCGTAGAGTATTTCCTCGGGCGAGTGGCTGAACTTGATCTCCTTGCCCCCTGCACATTGTATTTCACATCATTAAATTCTTTTCTTTGTCAGGTTAATAAATGTCCCGTTATGCTTGTGTGATAAGAACATATAACATATGTGATTAAGAGCGAGTGATTTTTGCTATGTTATGAGAATAAAGTACAGCACGACATGAAATTATTGATATCTGACGACTATTATTTGTATTGACATTGATACCTAAATGTCTTTATAACATTTTAATCATTATCAGATTCTCGTGTGTATATAAATACTGAAAAAACAAAACAAAGAAATGTGTGTTTTATGATATAATTGGATGCGCGTGGAAACAGATCGACGCCCTGGAATACTATTTGACCATACTTCTACTAATTGTACTCTTAAGCTATTATTATTACTACTACTACTACTACTACTACTACTACTACTACTACTACTACTACTACTACTACTACTACTACTGCTACTACTACTACTACTACTACTACTATTACTATTATTACTACTACAACTATAACTTCTACAGCTACTACTATTACTTATGCTGCTACTACTACTACTACTACTACTACTACTACTACTACTACTACTACTACTATTTCTACTACTACTACTACTACTACTTTTACTACTACTACTACTACTACTACTACTACTACTACTACTACTACTACTACTACTACTACTACTACTACAACTACTACTACTACTCCTACTCCTACTACTACTACTACTACTACTACTACTACTACTGCTACTACTACTACTACTGCTACTACTACTATAACTTCTACAACTACTACTACTACTTATAATACATTTACTCTGTCTTCTTCTGCTACTTCTTCTACTGAAATGACGTTTATTCCTTCTACTGCTACTATTACTACTTCTACCACCACCCCTCTCCCTGCGCCCTCTCTCTCTCTCTCTCTCTCTCTCTCTCTCTCTCTTTCTCTCTACAACTCCCTATCCCCCATTCCCTCCCCCTCTCCGCCCTACTCTCCTCTCTCTCTCTCTCTCTCTCTCTCTCTCTCTCTCTCTCTCTCTCTCTCTTTCTCTCTCGATCCATTCCCCGGTCACCATGGCTGGATGGCTTTTAATTAGGCGTATTACTTCCACCATCTCCCCCACTTCTACTAGCTAGTAGGCTTTATTGTGATAATGAAATTACCCTCAGACGTATTCACTCAATAAGCATTATAACGATTTCCGACAATTATTTGTAATTTACGCGCATTACAACGCGCGACAAATTGAAATCATTTTATGCAGGTGACGGTCTCCAGTACGACCGAAAAGTGGCGGGAAATCTCCGAACAAGGACATGATTATGGATGCACGATGTCAGAAACTGACCGTTTTGTCCTGGATCTAGTCTCCTCAGACCCCTGTATTTTAAACGAAATGAAATGATAATGATAATAACCACAAAGTCTTAGTTTCCCAGGGCAGCCTCATCAGTTTCAATACTGCTTACCCATCTACTGCTCATTTTCCTTTTCGTAGGATTCATTACAATACATAGTGAGAATGTTAAGAGCTTTAATATCTCAATTCCCTTTTTTTTAATTTCGTTATCTTTATGATCGCAAACATATTGGTATGTAGACCCATGTGCACGTGTGTTGATATGTGTATACATGCTTGTAGGTGCGTGTATGTGTGCATTGTACATGTATAGATCAACAGAACCAAATATAATTGACCCCCCCTCTAAAAAAAATCCCTGAATGCATACACTCTTTCATATTTCTTTGTACTTTTCTCAAAAATTTTTAAGGATTTGGCACTCGAAATTTTACTCGATAATGAAAATGTTTATCTAATTTGAAGACATTGATATCAAAGTAAAATAAAAGAATTGCATGCAGACAAAAATACAAAAGTACTCCCCTTAAATTATATGAACTGTTAACTTACTTATAATGGGAAAATATTTTCATTTCAAATTTGATTTAAACGGGTCGTCAAAACTTTTAAGGTATTACATGCCCTTCGTTCTTTAATGAGAGAAGAATGAACTTGAAATTTCTTACTACATGTTTGTTTTAACTTAATTCTAGTATATCCCTTCCCTTCAAGTTTCATATCTTACAAAGTGGCTTTATATACAGTATTTGTGGTTCATGCAAAGTTTAAAGGCCACCACAAACCACACGATTTTGCCACGATTCCGCTGTCGTGTAAGGTCTTACGACTGGGAATATGACGTCACCTTCTTGCACAAATCCAATGACCGGGTCCCGCAATTCAGCCAGTCGCAGAGTCGTACGACTGATCGCATCGTGTCATCTGCGGTGGCCTTCACAGAAATTGTTTTGGTCTGCAATAGGGATGTATACACTACCTCTAAAACTCGGTGTAGATTGGGCATCACAGTTTAAAGTACGCAGCCTTTTGTCATTTAGTCAGTGGTAGATATACTTAGAAACCACAGCGATGTCTAGTATAACATATTCATCAACACCAGTCTTTCATAATCGGAAACCGGCTAATTTGACCGAATCTTTTAGATAAACAACCATTGTTGTTCAATCCGCATATCGCTATTTGATCCGACATGTCTATATTGTTGCGTAGACAGAATATAGACGCATAATTATTGCAGTTTGGGTTAGGAAGTTGCCATTGATCACATAACGCATGCTTTTTTCCAGTGGTGTGTGTTGTTTTCTGTTGTTGTACAAAATAAGACAAGATGGAAAAATGTGAAAATAAATCAACAATTCTCAGAATATCCATCATTATAATAGTCCCTCTTATCTCTTGACCCCCCCCCCCTTCTCGCCCCCCCCCCCCCTCTCTCTCTCTCTATCTCTCTGTCGTAGTGTCTATATGTCTTTCTATATGTTGTTTGTATGCCTGTACCAACACTCTCTCTCTTAATATGTACATATATATATATATATATCTCACTCTCACTCTCCCTCTCCCTGTTTACATCTCATCTCTCTATCTCGGTCTCTCTCTCTCTCTCTCTCTGTAACTCCCTCTCTCTCTCTCTCTCTCTCTCTTTCTCTCTCTCTCTCTCTCTTTCTCTCTCTCTCTCTCTCTCTCTCTCTCTCATCTCTCTAACTATCTCTCTCCTTCTCAATCTCTTTCTCACTGTCTCTCTCCCCCTCTCTCCTTTTTTTTACCTATCTTTCTCTAGCTCCTTTCTTAATTTTCGAAATCTTCTAGATATCTCTCTATCTTTAATTGCACATAACGAATATGCGTCAACGAATATCAAAACCCTCAAATTATGAGCTTAATCGACAAAGCCTCCAGTATGTATCACAAGAAAAATCAGCTTTCAGCTGATATCTTGATATTGAAACAATGTACCTGTAGCATTAAACAATAATTCACAAATTAGCTGATTAACCTTTAAAATACTGTTAACAGTTTGTGTGTCTCTTTAATATATATATATGTTCGGTAGTTGTATTAAAGGTAAAAAGTACTCTCACAGAACATAAAGATTTACCCCTCTCATTACCATTGGCATGAAGATGTGTAGTTAGCCAATGGGATTTTCAGGGCCTGGCAATGTAAGGGTAAATATCCCAATATAGCCCAGGGATGGGGAGAAGAGGTGGGCCAATTACGTAACGGAGCTCTGCCCTTGAGTATGAATATAGCTTTTCATTAATTATGTCATTTTCACGGGAGCGAACACAGAAACCTAATCATTAAGGACGCCTTCTGCCAAATCCTACATCTTGTAGAACAATATCCACACCAATTAACAGACTGGTGATACATTATTTTTAGTGTTATAGGATTCGCGATCTAACGGAGACGATCACACATTTCTCTAATCAGAAATATAACAAAGACAATATAGCCTTCATAAATCAATGACTAATCATTTTTTTAATTGTGGACCACTCTGTAGCATGATGTATTTAATAGCTTGCCATCTGTGAGTCCGGATGTGGCGTATGAACGATTTGAATAACAAATATGTCGTTTGTTAAAGTGTTTTAAGTGTTCTTTATTTATTGTTAACAAAAAAAAGTGTGGTACTGATACGTATAGTTTGTTCAAAGTATCAAATATTGCATCTATTTTAATTATTATTGATAAGTTATTGAGCATACTATCATTATTAGTACGCAAAGTGCCCTACCTCTTAGCAAAGAGCCCTTTCCCATTTTACAATCATGTTACATTCGTTTACCATATTATCATTTCTAAGAGTAGGCCTAGTTGATCACGTGCTCGTCATTTCCCTGAAATCTTTTAAGTTGAATGTGCTGCATCTTGAATGGAGCATACTCTGTCTAAATTGCTACATGTTCAATCGCAACGAGCAGCTACCCCGCTAGGCATTTTGTCAATGAAAACATGCAAAAAGACTCCCCGGCTGACAAAAAATAACACAAAATCGTGCCGTCGATGACTAATACCGTGATAATGACAATAAATTCTCTTGACAAATATGATTTTTCTTTATCTAATATGGTGCCAGTTGTCTGATAGAAATGGCTTGCACAGATTCGTGACGACTGTCAGCTATTGCGAGCCATGCGTCCGTGAAATAGGATTAGGCCCTACGCCGCCCGTGACCCGCCCGCTCCCAGCCCGGTGCGGACCCGGAGCTCCGTGTCCCGCCGCAGAGGGAACTTACGTTTTCCTCGCAAAGCTTAGGCTTGTACAAGACAAGGACATTGCTAGCTAATTTCACAAACTGACTTGTCTGCTTGTAGACACTGTCCGCGTTGACCGCATTTCATACTATGAAAAGATAATTGACGATGTAAGCAATGGACCATTTCCTTAAAACTTATATTTTTCTCTGTCTCTTGGCGCTTAAGCGTTAGTCGCAGAGGAGCTACGACCGATCGCCAAGGAAGCTGCAACAGCCGACAAACCTGGAATCTGTACGAAACGTTATTCCACGATTGGTTGACGATTCGTCTGAAGATCGACTGTTTGTTGTAGTAAGGGTAACGAATAGTCGGCGACAAATAGTTTCAGAATTATCGCCGATTGGTTGCCGATCGAATTGGTAGTGAACAAAATATGGTTGGCAACCAGTGAATTGAGACATCAGACGGAGAACCCCGACACCTGCCTTCGGGCAACCGATTAAAGACATGGAAAGGAAAATCTTCTCATGAGTTTGGTCAGTCAAAGTTCTTCTTTCGAGACAGTACAGAAAGTCTCCAGCCGAAAATGCGCTAACAGTCACTCGCCGAACACCGACAACCTTTTACCGACTGCCACAAAAATGTACATGTCTATAAAAACGCTGTCAACCGACTGCCGAACAGCGGTTGTCAGCGGTCGGCTATCTGTCTCTAGTCCTGTATTTATTGAAGAAATCTTTTTTTGACATGAAATCACCTTTTTAAAATATATTTATATGGACTTGCTGTCCGTAATCGGGTCCTGACTTTGTCCGATATACTGGTTTCAATGTTTGGCTCGTTACCTTGTCGGACGAACAAGCGTGCAAAAGATGCGTGTTTCTTTTGCAATTGGAGTACAGTACTAACTGTCGTAATTCAGTTTTCAGGTAAAAGATAATCATGAGCAAACTAGATTGATTTGTACAGACTTTAGTATTGAGCTACCTTAATGTATTTACAAATCCCGAAAACTCTACTTCAAATATATTACATTCAAACATACCCTGCAGATACGCTTACTACAAGTAAGACTATGTTCTTGATTTTGACCTCCCCACCCCAATATGAAATATGAATATGATTAATATGATTTTAAGAAGTCACGTCAAAGCCCTTATAAGGTGTTGACGATAGGTAGCAGAAATTACCACGCTAGCATCTTACCTCCTTTTCCAGTGCAATCATCATACGAGATCGACAATACTTGATAAAAACGCATTATACATACAGAAATGTAAATAACTACTTAGATATTACTCCAACATGTATTGTTGTAATCATTTATAGCGATGAACATGTAAAAACGTTGTACTTCTTCATTGGGCGGTATAATCGAGAACAAATGATAAAAAAGGGACTACAGTTCAAGCCAATGAATGAGGCAGACATAATTTGGGCTATTTAATGACAATTCAAAGAGACTTGACCTCATCATGCTGAAGGCGTGGAACTTTTGATAAACTTGAGTGGCGACGATTAAAATCTTTGCGGTCTTTGTTTCTCACCAGAGAGCGTGTCCGTACGCAGATACTTCTACAAAGTCGACAGCGTATTTGGAACAAAACAAGATGATATGATGATGACAAAAAGGAGTATTGACATTCTTTGCTTGTGGATGACGTCACACAAAGGAATTAGAATAGGAAACGTGTTTTTTGAAGTGTGCAAGTCCGTTTTCAGATACATGTCGGTCATAATAATGTTTATCATGTTTATGATTAGAATTAACTGTTGTTACCATGGTTACGTTGTTTGCCTTCGTGCGCTTCATGAAGTATAGGTTTCTTTAAACATGTACGATCTTGAAAACAGTCGCTACTATTCACGAATCGTGGATACCAGTCAGTTATTTGTACATACATCGTAATTCACAAACAATACTGCTAATAAGACAAACAATCAAGAAAATCAAGTAAAAAATATTTGGTAACATAATTGTATTCTTTCACGATACCAACTAATAGGGTGAAAAGGGCAAATGAAAATGAAAAGAGAAAAGAAAGATTGTAATACATTTCTTAACACTTGCACAGAACTGTTTTTATTTTATACTTTTCAACGATACCGCTACAGTTGTCACCTTTTATTTTAATCTTTCATTTTTTTTCTCCTGAAATGATAAATTTATTCGATTTCCCTCAAAGATCAGCACGTTTCCCCCGAACAGAGAATTCCCGACTGTATTCTCCCCTTGTTTTGAGAATACACCTCGCGATCTATTTCAAGCGGCAGACGTTATCAAAACTGTAAATCCCAAGACTGGACCAAAATCGGATGAAGTCTGATGATTCACATCTTTCAATATCCTCTCACTTTTGATAATTATCCTGTTAAAGTAGGTCATAATAGATGATTGAATTAGACATGGAAAAGTCATTCCGCCTTCTTAAGAAAAAACCGGAACACCATTCCCTTCCAGACCGTCACTTCCCCTTTCCAGGCAAAGATGGAAGTTTCGCCAAAGTTCTTCTGGCAAGCGTTGTTCCCAAGTAGCCCTTCTGAAACCGTAAATCGTAGTTACGACTTCGTCCGGTAATTTCGGCCCGCCGTTTGCGATCGTGAGCAATATCGTAAAACATCGGCAGAGAAATTAGCGGTTACAGAATAGCTTTTAACGCCCCCATCTTGCATGGTGACCCCTTCACAGGTAAACGTGTGGAAGTTATGGATGTAATCTCAGCATGCTCAGCGTGCCTGACATCAAGAACAAGGAAAGAAGAAGGAGATATTTGTTGTAATACCACTCTACTTTAATTACTTTTATTGTTCCTATTTTCAAGTGCCCACTCTCCGTCCCCCGCCCACGTTGCATACTCAGTGATTATATACCATTTTGCTCATTCTCTGGACTGGTATAAATATTTCTTTTTAACCAAGGAAATTACAATTGTAAGATGGGGACATGCAAAATCTGATCAATGACATGAACTTGTACATTGCAGTTGAATTAATATACAAGCTGTAGACGGTATAGAAGAAAGAGGAAGGAGGAGGCGGAGGAGGAGGAGGAGGAGGAGGAGGAGGAGGAGGAGGAGGAGGAGGAGGAGGAGGAGGAGGAAGAGGAGGAGGAGGAGAGGTGGAGAAGGAGGCTAGGAATGAGTTTAAGCGATTAATGTAGAATATCACGATAATCTGTGGTACACCTTCACTTCGAAAAAATGACATTCATATTATGCAGATCAAACTGAGTCGTGCCTTCACCAGCAAAACCCTCATAATTCGTATCACCTCTGCCCTCTGCTAGCCCCTTTGACCACCAATTATTTCTTCCCCTTTGGTCCATGCCATCGGGGCATTGGGGCGGCTCCCTTCCACCCCCTTACCCCTCCTACCACCTCCAACTCCCTCCAACTCTTAACTTCGACCAAATACTGCTCCTTTCCACACACATATTTTTTTTTTATGCAACACAAGTTGCATTGTTGAGGACGAGTTGAAGAGGATCGGAAGCTGAGAACAGTTTATTTAGATACATTAATCAGGCGTTGTATATTTTCGCAATTTAAACAAAATATAACTCGTGGGTTAGACTAACGAGTATTCAGCATGGGCGCAGAAAATGTGCATAGTAACCATGGTAACTAATAACTAGATTTATTCTGTAGTAGACAGTGAGCATACCACTAATGATCACCTTTTCTTGATCTCTTCTTCCAGTGCCTTTATTAGCTTGTCGTAATTCGTATTATTTCCCCCGAAACAAATTAACTTTTTATGTTCAATATACTATCGTTTTCTGAATCTAAATATCACACTGGAAGAAATAGCAGATGTGGCTATAACATTATTTTACCCTCTTACATTGTATGTGTGAATATTAGTAATTTGATTGATATGATGAGTTTTGATAAGTTCTATTTTAGCTGTTCTACTCACAGTATCACAGTAACCCAATGAAAAAATATATATCTTATTGGAAATGATGACTATTTCGCAAACTCGGACAAGCAAAGTAAACCAGGCATGTAATGCACTGGCACTGAACTCATAAACACGAGAGATTGGAACTTGAGGGTGGCTATAATACAGCATTCATAAACTCCCTGAACTTTCTAGACACAAGTTCTTCTTTTTTTTGGGGGGGGGGGGGAAACTCTTGCCTTTTTTAATTTATGGGCCTAGTCGATGATTCCTACACATGTTAACACGGTTAGTGGGGGCACTTTTCAGCCCAATTGAGACGTCATTAGCGGGGAGAGAGAGTAGAGAGTGTGCCGAGAGTGAGGGGGAAATTAGGCGGATTTACGAGCGGAAGTAATACCCTGCTCTCGTGGGAATTTGACCCGAATGAGGACATGGGGTTAAAGGTCAAATAGCGCTGAGTCTTTTGTTGTGATCTTTCATCATTAGCTAGATTTTTTACTTTTGTTCTGGGACGGTGGAAGGGGGGGGGGGGAGGTGGTCGGGGGTCGTGAGAAATAATATAGTTGTCTTAATTCATTAGATATGTTCTCGTTGTACTACGATTACAAGGAGCTCTGTTATAATACATTCAATGTTATGTTGTCAATATTACGAAGGCACAAGCTGAGCTCAACAATTTCATTACTGTTGACATAAAGATGGGTAATTAGTCAATTGGGGTTTCAAGACATCGTAGTATCGTAGAGGGTTGATACTACCTTGGTAGGTTAATATGTCACTTTACCAAGATTGTCTTCCTTCTTGTGCAACTTCCTCCGTTTTCTGTTGCCTTTTCTTCCTATCTCACCTGCATCCTTATTTCTGAGCCCTGCCATTGGCATTTAGTATTTTATGCGTTCCATGCCAAGGACCTGGGCGTTCTAAACTTACTTTACCTTTAAGCTATATATCTACTTATGTTATATTTTCCATTTTTATTGTGTTTATTACGTTCTGTGTATTGTACGTTTTGATGTATATGAATGATTTGAGACCAATAAAGACGAATATAACATTCTTGGCATGACTGGGTGAATGGCAGCAGTACTGTACTAGCCAGTATATTGGATGGATGCCTGTGCAAAACCATGGTACTGTATATAGTCTCTGAACTTCAGACTCATTGGTCAACCGATAGTAAGAGGGATACTAGCTATTAAGGGATATTAATTCATTTGCTTTAAGTACATAAGAAAGGGAGAAGGGTGTGATAGCTTTAACTACATGCAGCAAAGAGAAAAGGACAAACCCGCCTTAACTGTATCTATAATTTGGAAATGGAGAATGAAATACTAGCTTTAACTACATGTGATACTTGTAAAAGGGGCCAGGGAGGGATATACTAGGTTTAAATACATTCATGATAGGAAAGAATAAGGTATAAACATGTACTAGCTTATTATGATTATGAAAGGGAGAATAATATACCAGCTTTAACTATATGTATGATTAGGAAAAGAAAAGGTTTAAACATGTACTAGCTCTAGCGAGATTTATGAATAGGTAAAGGAAAGGTATATACATGTACTAGCTTTAATTATATCATAATTATGAAAGGAGGGTGTATATGCTAGCTTTAAGTACATGTATAACTCCAATTGGCAGTACGTGCCGATGGAGCGATGACTGGCCGACGAGCGCTCGGGAGGGCCGTAGCTCGCGGGGCCAACCTGGCGCTGCGACCGCTGCGTGAGCCATAGCAGTTCAGCAAGATTTCTCACCAGTCTTGCTGCGCGGGGCTCGACAATTCGCGACTCGAATTCAACCCAAGACCCCTCGAAGTCAGAAACCCAGGGAGAATGTTTCCCATTTTGGGTCTGCACCCCTCACACCCCTCTTACAGGCCCAAGGTCGATTTCACTCCGTGGCAGCAGCGGGGGAGGGCGGGTGGGAGGGGAGAGGCGAGGATTTTAGCAATAATATTTTAGACGTCATCAGATGAAGAAGAAGAAGCGACGCACTGTCATAACATTTTGCCTGAACTTGACTGAGGTCACGTGACGTGCTGAGTTGCGCTGTCGTCATCATAGCAACAGTAGCGATGGACGTGACGCGCGTGGAGGGTTTATAAACAAAATTCCTTCGTCCAGTTTAAAGGGGAGATAGGTTTTGTAATTTGGTTGCAGGCATTTACTCGAGCTCGAGTTTTGTTCTTACTTCTATCTGCTAGTTAAGGGAGAGAGAGGGCGCTACTCCCCCGCCTCTTTCCCATAACCCCCATAAGGAGATGGGTAAAACAAAGTCAATCACTGCTACACAAAACTTAAATGTTGGCTTTCCATTCCTTAGACATCAAGGTCATTGTATTTGTATTTACACTTTCTGTACTAAGCCAGGTGCTGAGAGGGTTTAGAGCCCTAAGTTTCTCCATTTTTATTGATATCATTTCCGACTGGACATCTGTCATGCCATATCTATAAGATTATTACGTTTTAGATTATTTGGGTTGGGCTAATGATAAAAGTATAACATATTATCGATCAATGCTGTCATATTTACGTTATTTCTACTTTGATCAAATCATTTAGGTGTACATAGAATCCTTATGTTAAATTGTTCTTTTTTATTTGTTTGATTGTTTATTTTCTTCTTCTGTTTGTCTTGAGTATGTAACATGTTTAAAGGGTTAACCGGCCCTCACACCTTCTTTGTCACTAAATAAATGTCATATTTTACAAACTGATCTATTTGTGTAGCTCATATAGTTCTTTAAATGATTTGTTGTCTGCTAACACGAAACAAAACCTCTTACACTTCGTTTGCTTCTGTATAAGAAAGAAAATGTCTTAAAGAGGCAAAATCCGCGAAAAATCATAACAATTACATATTGTGTTAAACGTTTCCTCACACGAACTCATAAATGGCAATTGTAACCAGTAATATGGTTAGGAGACCCGGCCAGGCAGGGGAATGATGAAGGAATCACGACTCAACCAATTCGATAGCGCGTCAAGGAACAAAATGTCAGGGGAAAAGGCCAACAACGGACTGCTGACAGACAGGTCGCCCGGAGCTCTCCGCGAGATGAGAGTTGAAGTCTCGCTCCTTGGGTAGGGGATTATTTCCCCATCTTGTCGAGGTATCGCTCGGTTTTCGTATCTATTTTTCAGATTTCGATGCCTTTTTTTTTTCCACCGGAGGGTGAGTGACTGAGCGTTCATAGACCTTGGAAGGAGGTTGGGGGAGGTGGACGTTGTTCGATCGGGGCAGTCCTCCGAGGTTATTGGTTTGTTATTCGTAGAAAATACGGCCAGAGTGTATTGTTGCTGTACCAAAGTTTCATTTGATGCATTCCGGCATTGTGCGGGCTATTTTCGTGAGTGTGCGTGTGTGTTTCTTCTGCTTCACACATCTACACAAATAAATGATTTTTATATCTTCTTCCTCTATCCGTCCATTCTTCTTCTTCTTCCCCATTTCCCTTTTCTTCTCCCCCCCCCCCCCCCCTTTCCCTCCTCTTCATCCTTCACCTCCCCCTTCTTTTCCTTCTCCTCCTCCTCCTCCTCCTCCTCCTCCTCCTCCTCCATCTTCTTCTTCTTCTTCTTCTTCTTCTTCTTCTTCTTCTTCTTCTTCTTCTTCTTCTTCTTCTTCTTCTTCTTCTTCTTCTTCTTCTTCTCACATCTCCTCCTCCTCCTCCTTCTTCATCATCTTCTTCTCATGTCTGCTCCTTCTTCTCTCTTCTTCTTCTTCTTTGTCGCATTCTCCTTCTTTTTCTTCTTCTTCTTTTTCTCCTTCTTCTTCTCACATCTCCTTCTCCTATTTTTCCTCCTCCTCCTTCTTTCCCCTCTCTTCCATTCTTCTTCTTCTTCTTCTCCTTTTTCTTCTTCTTCTTCTTCTCCTCCTCCTTCTTCGTCTTCCTCTTCTTCTACTCCACCAGTTCTATTTCTTTCTTCTTTTTTTTCTTTCCTCGTCCTCTCTATCCTGCTCTCCTTTGAAGTGTCCTTCCTTCTCTCCTTTCCTTGTACGCCTTAGTCACGTAACGTGCACAGACATGCACATCATTAAAGAAAAAAAAAGAAGTATAAACCGTTTCCAGTCTTTTCAAACTAAATCCTTTGAAAGAACAGTCTTGTATGTGTTTTCAACTAAGTGCTCAGTACCAATCACTCACCTTTTTGCAAGAAAGATACTAGTGTATAATTGGTGCAAAAAAATAGACAAATGGAGACTAAAGTGTTTTTGGCTGCAGAATAAGTCGAAGGAAAGCTATCCTTGCCATGGTTCTTCTCCTTTGAGAGAGGCGGTATGGTGTGACAGCCATTTCAGTTGAAAAAACACGACATCAATTAAACATGTAACTCCTACCCGAGATGAAACGCAGCGTTGTTATTTGAGGGAGAGCAGGATATGTAGAGATAGAGAGAATGGGAGATATTGTGTGTATGTATGTGTGTGTTCGTGTGTTTGCGTGTGTGTATGTGTGTGTGTGTAGAGAGAGAGAGAGAAGGGGGTTGTGTGTTGGTTAAGTACCAAGAATGTAATAAAAAGGTCTTAAGATGGGCTGTGTGACGAGAATGGGGGGGGGGGGGGCATGAAGAGAGAGACAGAGACAGAGACAGAGACAGAGAAAGAGACAGACAGACAGACATAGAGAGACAGACAAACAGCGACAGAGAAAAAGAGAATGGGCGAGAGAGAGATAAAGAGTTAGAGCCATAAAGAGAGAGAGAGAGAGAGAGAGGGAGAGAGAGAAACGGTTTGATATAGAGAAAGAGAGGGGAGTGGGGTGGGAGGTGTCAGGTGGGGATGGGGGAGGGGGTACAATAATATATGCCACGGGCTGGGTATCAGGATCCAGGTTCTAATCGGCCACAGTTACAAAGATATATCATGCAAAGTTCATCTGAACATACATTAATCAATAATGCTGTTCTTTAGAATTTGCTTAAAAACAACAATACAATGTATGTTTAATTATTTCAAGCAATTCACATCCTTCTGCACAAAATATGGTACATTAATACAGACTTCGTATTTTAAACCTGTCGTTGAAATCAATCTCGAGCGTGCACTCCGATCGTTCAAAATTATAAACAAATCACTTTCCTCGGATCATTTGTGTTCCAGATAAAATGCTGCTGGATGGGATTTGTGTCTATTTCTCGTGAAAAAGGCGCACAACGTGTTGACTGCAAAGACCGTAAAGCTTCAGCGCAAGACTGATTACTCTCTCGTATTTGCACACAGAAAGTGTAGTACGCCATGGGACGATACCGCCGCCATTTTAGGATGCAGAGAAGGTTTTTTTTAAGAGAATAATAAAGATGATGGATGAATCTAGGAATATTCTTAAAAATATATGCTACTATATATAAACTGATCCCCCACCCCATCTCTCATTTCCACATTTTGCTCTCACATATCCAGGCGTACACTTATTTACACCTGCGATCTATTAAAAACAGTCGACGTAGCCATTATCATGTCCACGTTGATATTTGCTTACATCTGGAATTTTGCTTCCTGCAATGGCGCCCATGTCGTATCATGTGATCTGAGCATATTGCCTAGACGTATTTTCTCTGGGCTGGCAATTCTCGGCGATCGCGCGATCACTCGAATCGTTGCACTGAGTTCCGCACGCGCTATGTACATGAATTCGGGCTGATAAAATGCGTCTAGAACCTAGACTACGAGATCGGGGGAAGGGGGAAATGGTAGAGGGCCAAGTGGGGAATACAGACGTGAGGGAAAGATGAGAGAGAGGGGCCGAGAGAGGGGGTGAGAGGAACGTGAATGGTGGTTGGAGAGAACAAAAACGCGCAACGAAGTAAGACGAGGTGAGGAGAGGGGAAAAGGAGGAGAGAGAGAGAGAGAGAGAGAGAGAGAGAGAGAGAGAGAGAGAGAGAGAGAGAGAGAGAGAGAGAGAGAGAGAGAGAGAACAGGAGAAAAAATGGACTAGATAGATCGGGCAAAGAGAAGGATAAGGAAGATGGAGGAGGATGTGATAAACTTACGAGGACAGTGTAGGGTGAAAGTAGAAGCTGAGCTGTAACGGAATAGAGATTTTGTTAGTGTTATGTTAGCTGATTGTGCGTGTTTAATGTTTGTTTAGGTATTTCTCTGGCGATTTTATAATAATGCTGACGTAATTGTAACTTTTGTTTATTTTTCGTCCTTCCATTTTCTCTTTGTATTACTATCAACGACATATTGTTGGGCATTTTCTTTATATTAGAGGTCATCACATTTTATAAGCAACGGTCTTTCCGGTGATTCCGATGATAAATTCATTCTTTAATGTGATTTAAAAAAAAATGAAAATTGACGTAGTGGAAAGGAGTTCCTGTCGACAAAGAAGTATGAGGATATTGTGCTTAACCCCTTTGGTGCCAGACAAAACGCTGCTCTGTTGGATTTGTGTGTGTTGAATGTGCATAAATCATCACTGGCGCATAACGGATTAATATGCTTATAACAAACCGGGGAAGGGTGTTTCATCAAGCTGTTCTAAAGCTATGAACGACTTTACGCACGACTGGTGATCCTTTCTTGTGCTACATGAGATCCTCAATGATTTTGATTCCCATCAGCTGAAGTTCAATCTGATCTTTATGAATAAAAAGTCTTGTTGTTAACAAGTGTCTGAATACAAAGTTAAAAAAGGAACAAATTGGGTTATCTGATTTAGCGCTGGAAAGGGTCACCAGTCGTGCGTAAAATTGTTCTTAGCTTACGAGGAGCTTGGTGACCCCCCCCCCCCCTCCCATGAGAAAGAATGGACGTTCACGTGACTTGAGATGAATAGAACGGTATGGAACTCCACACATTCTTCTCCTTCGTCTTCGCCGTTTTCGTCTTATCCATTACCCCTAAAACAAACACGCGAGATGGTCTGCGGAGTCGGCTTAGAGATTTGCTTCTGAGAACACTTAAGAACAATTTTTTGTCACATGCACACTGTCTTTCAGCCAAAACAGGCCTAAAGTGCTCTGACGCGCGCCAGACTGATTTAAGAGCATAGATGTGAATTCAAGCTTTGAGAATTAAGTTCCGAGTGAAATTTGAGGTGGCGGCAGGTTATGTAATGTAAATCATATCTGTGTAATTCAGATGAAAATAAGAAAAATTGAACCCCTATTGCGGCTCCCTGAATTAGGTTATCTTTAAATCATTTATTGATGTACGCTTTTGGAATGTTTGGGAAAACCTGGGAATCACCTCCTGCGCTAGTGTCTTAATTTAGTCGAGCAATACTGATTGGCATGTACACCGGGGTTATGAACTTCGCCACTTCCAAGAAAAGCTGAAGTTTCCGACTGAGAACCTGACCGCAAAACGCCCTCGGTCGAGCGGCTGTTGCCGTTTTCGAAAACGAACTCACGACGCTCGCACTAATGCGGAATTAAAAGAGTGGGTCGGCTGATGTCGTTGACTATAAGAAGGCGGTATTTTAATTTGAATGGAAGGAACAGATGTATGGGAATGGATGGTATACAAAAGAGGAGAAGTTTTAGACCTTTCAAAAAGAGAAGACGGGAGTAGAATTCACATTTCATCATCATCATCAGTTAATAGAGCTTATGCGAATTTTAGTAGAATTGGACACTTGTTTATCCGTTCATTTTTTTTTTTTTATAGAATGGAATGTCTGAAAGGAGCTCAGATTTTAAAATGACATCAGACTTGCATGCTACAGTTAATAAGACATGAATACAAAAAAATAATGAGCTGGAATGTATACATCTGCATTCAATTAACGTCAATCCACTGTACAAACAAAAATAATAATTATATTCCAGTTGATATCATTGGATGCGGTTTCTTCTTAACCGCTGTTCATTTCATGTAATCGTTTTTGTTGTTGTTTGTGCCTGTGTGTATGTGTGTATGTGTGTGTGGGAGTGGGTGTGGGTGTGGGTGTGGGGCTTTCGTTAAATTTCTTATAGGTTATTGCGCTATGAGATCATGGGACCATACCTTTGACGTGTGTGTGTATCTGTCTGTCTGTCGTGTGTGTGCGTGACATTCATGTGTGTGTGTGTGTGTGTGTGTGTGTGTGTGTGTGTGTGTGTGTGTGTGTGATTGCGTGCGTGTATGATATTGGAAGCATGTTTGCCCTGTTTTTTGGTGAGTACGTTTTGTGTAGACATTTTGTTCTTCATCAGCAGAAATTACCTCAATTAAACTTTAACTAAATTATTTACTTACATGTGTGTGTCTGTGTGCGTTAGTATGTTGTGTACATATACATATTGTGTACATATGTGCTTGTGTGTGCATGTATATTTCGTTTAGTGCAAGTGTTTCCATTCAATAGCATTTCTTCTCATCAGAGATAAACCTTATTTATTCTACTGAAATACATTTTAGCATTACCGACGCCTGGAGAAAAAAACATGTTTACATCTACTACAGATAACGCATTGCGCTAAAATACGCTTCAATTCAGTAAAAAGAAGAAGAAGAAGAAGAAGAAGAAGAAGAAGAAGAAGAAGAAGAAGAAGAAGAAGTGTGAAGAACACACACACACACACACACACACACACACACACACACACATGAATGTCACGCACACACACGACAGACAGACAGAAGAAGAAGAAGAAGAAGAAGAAGAAGAAGAAGAAGAAGAAGAAGAAGAAGAAGAAGAAGAAGAAGAAGAAGAAGAAGAAGAAGAAGAAGAAGAAGAAGAAGCAGCGAGGAAGAGAGACGGGTAGGTAGAAGTCCATTTTGATAGAGAGACAGAGGTAGATAAAGAGAAAGAGGGAGAGAGAGAGCGAGAGAGAGAGAGAGAGAGAGAGAGAGAGAGAGAGAGAGGGTTGGTGGTGGGAGAGAATATGAGAAAGTGAAAAAGATAGGAGTGGACGGTACACAAATTAGTAGGTTGGGCTGGTTAGAGAGTAATATGGAAGAAGAAAGTTACTTTCGTCTGGGATTATGACTATTCTGTTCTCTTCTTTTACACAGTAAAGAGCCCATCACCCCAACTTCCCCTTTTCCTATTTTCCCAACTTATCAATCTTTTCCTCTTCTTCTTACCCTTAATCTTTCTCTTCATGCTACTCTCCCTCTCCTCCTCTCTCCTTTTATTCCTCTTTCTCCGATCTTCCATGCGCACCCATACGTCTGCACAGCAAAGAGTCCATCATCCCGACTTCCCCCTTTCCTATTCTTCCAACTTATCCATCTTTTCCTCCTCTCCTTACACTTCATCTTTCTCCTCATTCTACCTTCCCTCTCCCTCTCTCTTCTCCTCCCTTCTTCTTCCTTCTCCTCTCGTCTTCTCCTCTCTTCTGGTCTTCCATGCCCACCCATACGCCTGTACAGCAAGGAGCCCATAACCCCGACTTGTACTTTTTGGACGTCCGCGCGACACCCAACTGAGCGGGTGAATATTGGCAATTTAGCGGGTCGACATTCAAACCCGTCTTGATATTCTTCATAAGCATCGCGTGGGGAGTTATCCCCCGACCCCGTCAAATAAAACAACAAGAACAACAACCAACAATATAATCATCGATCACTCGAGAGTTTTAAAATGGGAACACGGAAACACACAAGTATGTGAAAGAGGGGAGGGAGGTGTTGCTTCAACACCGCCATAATAAGTTTATAAAACATAACTCCGCGAGTTTAACGCGGTCGTGTTCATGGTTCGACATTACTTCCTAAAAACTTACTCCCCCACCCCTCCTAATACATCGTGCTAACAATACGAATACGGCAATAAGGCGTGGCACCCTCACCTTGTCCGTAGAAAACGGCCCAATTGGCATAGAATTTTGAGCAGGTGACAGAGCTGCAGCGCCGTGAGAGACAATAAAATGCTGATTTACCAGAATGATTACAAACAAATTCGATACACGTCCGTCTCTGTGTGGGAAAATACCTGCTCTTAATCGGGTGATATTTTCAAGCCGAAGCTGTTGCATGACTAGGGGCAGGTTATTCCATACATACAGACATTTGTCGGCATCATAAAATTCTTTAACGTTCTCCCTTTTCTTCTTGGTGTTCTTTTTCTGTTCCCTTTTTCTTCATCATTCGTAATCTTCTCATCCACTCCCTCTTGCCTTTAGCCTCATTTTGTCTTTTTCCTACTTCATTTCCTACTTCATCCTTCTTATTTTTATGTTTTATTCTGCTCATTCCTTTCTGCTTATTCTTCTCCAGTCACTCCCTCGTCCTCATCCATGTTCGTTATTTCTCCCCTTCCTTTTCTTCGTCTTCCTCTTCTTCTTTTTTTTCTTCTTCTTCTTCTTCTTCTTCTTCTTCTTCTTCTTCTTCTTCTTCTTCTTCTTCTTCTTCTTCTTCTTCTTCTTCTTCTACATCTCCACCTTCGTCCTTATTGTTCCCTTCCATTTTACTCCTTTCCTCCTCTTCCCATGTAAAACACACAATTATAGAATAGGCGAGGGTGAAACGGATCTGCTACAATATCGATGAGTGAATTATCTTATTTCCTGTTTCGTTTTCAGTGGGCGGCTTTTTGCAACTGAATTATCCTTCATGTACCTGTTTTCCGTTTACCGCTCTGAGTGTAAGGTTACTTCGCATGGAATGTGACATTCATGTTATGGTTGTGTGTGACAATAAAATGTTTACATGCGTTCGCATTCTCAAGTATATTTTGTTCAAAACTATACGACATTCCTATGTGTAACATTAAGGCGATCACGCGATCACGCGATCACGCAATCACGCGATCATAAAAATAATTTTCATTAGCATTCCATCGTTCCAAGTTATATCTTAATCATGGTAATTGCTATCATCGTCACAGTCATCATCATCACTGTCATAAAAAGTGATGTAATGACTATGTTTTAAGCGGTATTCAATAGAGGTGCCAGGTAAGATGGGGGAAGGAGCGCCCCTCACCCCCCTCCCCCCCAAAAAAAAAAAAAAAAAATCATACAAAACTGCTGATACACCCTACAGATATTAATTTCTTTCAACATTATGGCAGTCATACATACATACCAACACGCGTGCATCCGTACACACACACACACACACACACATACACACACATACACACATACCTACATACAAACATACATAATTACATACATACACACATACACACATACATACGCACATACATACATACATACATACATACATACATACATACATACATTCATACATTACATAGACCAATTTCTTCCTGATTACTTAACGACAGATTCCCCCCGTGCTCCGTGTCTGGAACCGACTGAATCTAAACATTGCCGGTCTCGTCCAATCTTGAGGTACAGGGTATGGAGTAGTAATAACTATGTGTTTAAGGCGGACCAGATGGGTTGGTGATGTTTTCTTTGCTTGGCCCCGTAATATCTTCAGTTGGACCCCATGGCACGGACCTACTGTGGCTTCAGTAATGAAGACTAATGCGAGCCATACCGACATTGCGTGTAAGATTGTAAGATGCAGAGGTCCCCTGTACTATTGTTCTGGCCTGCCATGCATAGAGGTAGGGTGGTGAGTATGGGAATAGAGAGTGAGAGGGGAAGGGGGAGGGGTGGATGCGCCCCCCCCCCCCACACACACACACACCACTCATCTTCTACCTCCTACCCCTATGGACTATTATTCTGGACTCCATTCATGTATCAGGGTTATGCGTATCGCCAAGATAAAAGGAACAGAGAGAGGGGTAAGGGGAGGGGGTGTAAAGCGAGAAGAGAGAAAGAGGGGGTGGATACGCCCCCCCCCCCCTCCAACTGCTACCTCCTACTCCCATGTACTGTTAGTCAGGAGTACGTTCATATTTATACAGGGTTATGAGTATTGCTAAGAGAAGGGGAGCATAGGGAGAGAGAGGAAGGGGGGGGGTCGCTGCTTTTCGACCCCCTTCTCCAATATATCATTGGTCTGGACTATATTCACAATATGTAGGATCATGTGTATGGGGAAGAGAGAGCGACAGCGGACTGGAGTGCCTACCACCCCCACCCATCCTCCTTCTACCTCTCACCCGCCTTGTGCACCGCGACTTAGCCGTTATTTATTTCTTTTATTCACGAAATAATGCATGGGAGAGGTCTTTTTACTTACAAGATTGATAAGATTCATTCATAAGACATTCAGACATGAGGAAAACGTGTTCAATCATGGGTACACCTACGAGTGTTTATCTTTAAGATACAGTATTGTGCTGATTCATCCTTCTTGGTATTCCACAAACGTTAACAAAAACAAACTAAATACTCTCGTTGTAAGGGCACCCTTTCTTCTCATGATAAGTAACCGCCAACGCTTATATGAGTACAATTTCACTCACGATACTCACATTTTAACAGACCATAAAATCAATCATGTTGAATATCTACATATTCGCTGGTGTTGCCTTAATCCTCACTCATTAAATTATTTTTCATATTAATCCATTTTCCACAGAGTGGCATTTGCCTTTGTGAAATTATGATAAACAAATCATTAGGACAGCAAGAAAATGAACAATAGTAAAACCGGCAAACTTTCGAACCCTGCGTAAAAGTGTTTTGCATTGTTTTGTAGATACGTTACAACCCAAAAAATGAAATTGATTATGTGTTATTGATTTAGACCCAAAATTTTAAATTAATTAGTAACACAAATTGCTAAATGTAATTGGAATATGGTACTGAAGGGAACTAACATGAAGCCTTCTAACAAAAACTGTTTTTTTTATGGTTTGCGAATACACGGCAACCCCAAACTTGATTGTATTATGTGTTATTAATAGGGTCAAAAAGGCACAGGTAACTGAAGCAGTAAGATAAAGTTATTCAGTATGAAGAGAATGAGATACTGAAAGAGATTAAAACATTTACAACATATTCATTTTATTGTGCTGTGAATTCATTACAACCCCAAACGGAAATTGAATGTATGCTATTGATAGACAAAAACAAAAGAGATAACTTAAGTAGTAACATTGTTTTTTATTATGAAGAACATGAGGTACTGAGAGAAACTAACAAAAAGTAGTTGTTTTTGTAATTCTTTTGTGAATATATTACAACCCAAACTGACATTTATTATATCTTTTAATAGACAAAACAGGAAAGGGGTAACGTGAGTACTAAGATGATGCTTCTGATGTTAAAATAATAAAGAACCGAAAGGAGTTCAATTGATTACAACTTTATGACAGATACAGCACAAGGACGCGACAATAGAAGATGCCACGTTGTGAAAGGAAGATCAGATGGAAGTAGACACAGTGGAAGCGAAAGCGAGCTGAATGATGTAAGCTAGACAGTCTGAGGTCAGGACTTTCGCTTATCAGAACTGAGCTATCGCTATCATCATGATTCTTAGTTTTTGGAGATTGTATATACAAGACCTTCCTTAACTTTATAAGTACCACATGTGGTATTATTCACAAGTGATACACACGATTCCCATAGAGAAATAGTTCGTCTGGCACACAAAGGGTTAATAATTGTTATTGTGCGAGATAAACGGGGGAAATATCATTAGTTGTATTTTCATGATTATACGAGTATTTTGATGCGCTCGCATTTTAGTTTAACGCATTTGATGTTGTATTGATGTTGCATTCGATGTTATCAGACGTTCTTGTATTGGTATACATTCAGAGAATCATATATGTATGAGACTCGTCACAAAGTCATCATGACACACTGGTAGAGAGAGTGAGCTTGAGAAAAGAACATGATACAAGAGCATGCGTGCTTTTACCAAAGGTATAAAGAAGTTAACATAAAAAGAAAATCAAATGTTATCAAAACACAATCACGACTGGCTTACGTCATCTACGCAGCAAGATACATCATGGTTCGTCATTGACCTATTGTAAATGATATCAATTATTGTGATAATGTGTGTGGGAAATTAAATAGACAAAACCTTTCTCTCAAGATTCTTGATTGTACAACAGTGTGTTGTAAACAATATATGAAAAGGTACTTTTATCTTTGTTTGTATAACTATTGTAATTTATGTTTAATTCAAAATATCAATGTACAATGTATTAATATTATATTATATTATTGATTTGAGAGAAAATAAAAGTATCTTTAAAAAAAGATATAAAGTGGTGATGATCGTAATACTTATCATCAATATCTTTACATTAATTTTGATTTATTGTAACTTTCTGAAAGTTACAATAAATGTAAATAAAATAAGTAAATAAATGTAAATAAATACTGTAAATAAATGTAGATGTAAATGTAATTAATGTAAAGATATTGATGATAATGACAATAGTTGTAAAAGTGGCAATTGATATAATAAATGTAGTATAATGAATATAATATATAATGCTGATGATATTGGTCATAATCATAATGATGATGATTAGAACAAGACAAATGATGATAAGGATGACAATAATAACGAGAAGAATATGGAACATAAACGCTTTTACAATAAACAGACGATATTGTGACGGGGGAAATGTAATTCTGCTTTCGATCTGTGCATATATTGATATTGAAAGATGCGGGTCAATTTCTTTACATACACAAACAAAACTGGTTGGATCAGCATTGCAAATGAGCGTTCTGATTTCTCTCAAATCACTTGACACACACGATCAAAAACAACTTTGAATCACTAAATAATGACGTGGTTCTCGTCTTTTCGCTATTTTCTTTCCCCGGATGAAGGCCAGTTGGAGAAAGAATAATCATGATAGTGTTATGCCAAGACGGGCCGAGCCCTGGAGTGAGCGACAGCGAGTCGGCAGCGGAACGGGTGCCGGGAGCTACGGGGGAGACGAGTATTACCACACCGCCCACAGATGAAAAAAAAAGTGTCCTTGCCAGTTCATTTGAATGACGGATAACACGTACATGTATATTCTGCTTTGCATTGCTTGATGTGCTTATGAATGTCTTTCAGCTGGAACGAAATAAATCGATGTCAAAGGTTATTTGTTGACTTTTTTGATAATTGTGTTTCTTTAAGATGTTTTATTTCAGAGACAGGAACTGTTTCCGCAGCAAATTTATCAGGTTAATCGCTGTGTAATAATTTTCTTAACCTCCCTGTCAGTTTTTTTTTTCTCTTTCTCAAAACCTCTAAGAAACCAAATACTCAAGAGCTTTTACTTCTAACCTAAATGAAGTTGACCTGATATGATCCAATGCAAAAACATAAAAAATAGACATTACCAGCATAATATTGACGTGCAAAAGAAAATTATCATTAAGCACATAAGCGTGAAATATAATCACTGTATATATCGCTTTGTTTCTGTATCTTTAAGGGCTGCATATTCTTCATCAGAGTTGATTTTGAATACTAGTACTTATGATTTTAGAATTTAAACTTACATTTCATGTGTTGAAATATGTGTGCAACACACCACGTTTATGATGTGTAACCATTATGTAATTTACACCTTACTAAAAATTGATGCAGTAGCAAATGTTTTAATTTCATATGAATGTGATGATTTCAAATATTTTGAGACAAAATAATGAAGCTATAGAACATTGAATATAATCAACCATTCAAATATTCTAATGAAGTTCTAACATCAATTTCTGTTCACATTACTCTTGACAATATTTAGTTTTAAATTTAATATGGAATGTGAAAACATATTGTAACATTTGTACTTTGCTGTATAAGAATGAATTCGCTGAATTCAGTTTGATTTGTTCTTACAGAACAATATCTTAATTCTTCTTTACCGCTCCTTCTCAAATAACTTTAGTCAAAATTCTCGCATTCTCGTCACATTTTCCCCCTCCATTTTGCTTTTAAGCATCACATTCCCCCAAACCCTGAGTTCGTGTCCCCTTTCATTATCATGATGTTGATAATCATCACCACTATCTCTTATATTTTTCACTTGTCCTTTTAACTCCTCCTCTTCCCCCTTACCATTTCCTTGACATTCTTCTCTTCCTCCTCCTCCTTCCTCCTCCTGCTCCTCCTCTTCCTCCTCCGATTCCCCATTTTGTCCCTCCTCTCTCTCACAGTCCATGCACCCCCTCCATTTTCCCGCTCATACCGGTCCTCCTCCTCCTCCTCCTCCTCCTCCTCCTCATTGTCCTCAATTTTCCTCTTTTTCCATTACCCCATCTCCCATCCCCTCCTCCTCCTCCTCCTCCTCCCCCTCCTCCTCCTCCTCCTCCTCCTCCTCCTCCTCCTTCTCCTCCTCCTCCTTCTCCTCCTCCTCCTCCTCTTCCCCGTTCTCCTCATCCCTCTCCTCCTTCTCCTCCTCCTCTTCCTCCTCCTCCTCTTCCTCCTTCTCCTCCTCCTCCTCTTCCCCGTTCTCCTCATCCCTCTCCTCCTACTCCTCCCCGTCCTCCTCCCATCTCCTCAATCAAAACATCTCGCGTGGGAGCGGTACCGCAGCCGCATCGAAGCTACCCACACGCTGATTACATTCCCCCGGCCATGGCCCCGATAGCTCCACCGTTCAAACAGCCTCATAGCCTCGGGGCCCTCGGCTGCATATCCCAATGAAATGCCTCCGTGTATTTAGAGATTCTGAGCGTGAAAAGGACCGAGGCTGACTATTATTACACTCAAGTGTTATTAGCAATATCATAGCTGGGTAGGAAGAGCTGAGTCCACACGCAAGCAGAGAAAAAAGGAGAAGAAAAAAAAACAGCATGGGAAAGTATTGACGGAAATAGATAATACACCGTGTGTATCTTTCATTAACTCTTGTGTAACTCATGTATTTATTCACAAGCAATACGCCGAAATCCCACAGAGGCCATTTCATCTGACACACAGAGAGTTAAGCAATATAATGTGCGGGATAACCTACTGTTCAATGTAATGTATGTGTGTTACATGCGCAAAAATGCATGAATTACGGTTAAAGAGTTAATATCATCATCTAAGCTGGCTTTAAGGGGCGGGAAAAATAAGTACATGAATTGGATTGGCTATCATGCATTTTGGGTACTTAATATTTGCATTTTCAAGACTACGGTCTGGATTTACAAAGAAATGCACATTTCAACTAGCTACCTTCCATTTACAGTTAGTGAATCACTAAACAATATATTTGTGATCATTGATTTGATTGATTTGTTTATGATTGTTAATTGAAATAGAGAACATTATACATTCGACTCAATTCGAGTGTTAACCATCTAATTCTATTCTTACGCACAACGATAGTGATAATTTTATTATTACTATCTCTCCGCTCATATCCACCACATATCACTTGTTGTTGTATTTTACGTTTAACTTTCACTGTTGTATAGGAACATTTACTGTTTATCATATTTGTACATGCATGATGCAAATATTAAAAGGCAATAAACATTGACAATTTATTTTGAATACATTGTTTGTTTGTTTTTATTTCGGTGTCCGCAAATTTCACAAAATTATATTGTCCTTAAATAATAGAAATAAAGGGAAATGTTAAATTTAAAGCATTTCAAAATAAATTAGAATATTTACAAAGAAATTTTAGGCATACACCCAGTAGTAAGGATAGCATGAACCATCATGTAAATGAACGAAAAACAAGTCAGACAAGTAAATTGAAATTACCCCAGAAAGCCCTTTCACTAAAATCTAGCCGAATTGTCCCTAAGGCGGTCTACTCATGAATATTAATGAGTCAGATGAAATAAGACTCTTTCGGCATTTGTTTCCATGTTGTCGTGTCTTGACCCGTGGACTAGAAATAGCTTGCGTGGTTAAGTCGCTGCCCGGTAAGCAGTAGATTGCAGGTTCAAATCCCGTCTGGTTCCAAGATTTTTGTCTGACTTGTTTTTCGTCCATTTAAAGGATGGAGCACGCTTTAAAGGATGGAGCACTGGGTGTATGCCTAAATTTTCGTTGTAAAATGAAATAACCCCAGAAAGCCCTTTCACTAAAAATCTAGCCAAATTAGAATATTGTCTTGGGCATCTTTCTGGTTGTGTGTGTGTCTTGGCGAGATGGCCTCTTGGGTCTAATTCAACGACTTTTGCACCTCCTCTATACTTTCATATGTTTGACGCATGAATGTATTAAAATGTATAACTAGTATGTCAATAATGATAAATTAAGCACATCTTCTGTTATCAGACACGCTTACTTTATCATTTCACAAGAGGTTTGCGATATTTATATCGGCAATGAAAAAATATTGACCATCATAATTTCCAACAATCCTAACAAAATTTGACAAATCATAAGCTTTGTATTCAGACAAAGTCTTGTTAACAACAATAATTTCCATTCATAAACATCAGGTTTGAACTTAAGCTGATAAGAATCAAAATGTGATTTTGCACAAGAAGGGATCACCAGTCGTTCGTAAAGTCGTTTGTAGCTTCCGAATAGCTTGGTGAAACATCCCCCGATCCATCATTTCTTCCTGAAAGATGAATTCTCTGTATATGCTTAAGCTTGATTGAAACGAATGAATGAATGAATGAATGAATGAATGAATGAATGAATGAATGAATAAGAAAATGTATTTATAAACGTTTTCATGAATAAAGAAATAAATTGACAATAACTACGATACTTTGTAGTACCTTTTAAAAACTCGGGAATCCCTTGGTATTCAAAGTTTACGAACTTTGCGACCTTCAGATTGTATAGCACACCAAAAGACCAAGATTCCTTTGAAAGTGCACTTTTTTGACATTTCCTCTACATCCTGGCGTTTGAAACAAGTAGAAGTATCCGGCCGTGGTTGAACGTCATAAAGAAGCTGCCAATTTGAGGAGCGTCCTTCTGCAATGGCCTGAGGATATCCGAAGAAACTTGATCGCTTTTGACCAGAAGAAAGTTATGGTCAGTTAGTGGTCACATATGGCGAGATGGCCATCATCAAGGAAAATATAGGATGACGAAGAGGCAACGACACAGGCCGGTATAGAGTGTGCCATGAAATTGTTGATCGGATGTGTTCTCACTACAGTATTATACTATGTTTATATTTATTACTTCGGTCACATTCCAACTTTTGAAACAATAATGTTTATCATTGTCATGATAATATCGATATACTTATAGCTAATGTTTACTACCTGTGCGTTCCTATACGACGACCTCCGCCTTCTCTAAGGATTTTTTTTTTTAATTCACCCGAAAAGAATCTGTAAACAAAAACACTTGATTGATAAGTATATCCATTCACGGAATCACGGCAGTTGTTTGTACATTTGGTATATTTGATTGTATTTCAGATTTATGGATACAATTGAAGTAGGCTCTTCATTATCTACATCAAATTCGTATAAAGGAAATACAAATCGATTGATACAAGTACTTTATTTACAACAAAGAAATATTCTTAATGATTATCACGCTTACACACTCCCTCAATTGTCATACATGTAAACAAATTGTGATAGTGGTCCAAGTTATATGAAGAACCTTGTAATAATTTTCGAAATTGTTATCCTAGTATCTCCGTGTTGATACAGGTATTCCTTTTATATTACGTCATTTTGTCCAGAAAGCAGACGATAATTAATGTCTTGCTGCGCTTATTTCTCGTGGTTGACATTTACAACGTCTTAAACATTTATCCCTCCTCCTTCTCCTCCTCCTCATCTTTCCGCTTCATCTTCATAAGAAATATATGTTTTTCACTGAGATTTATTCGTTAGATTATGATTCACATGCGTCATTAACCGCCTCTTCTTTGTTTTCATTATCCACAATCCTCCATCCATTATCTGAAATGAAATTTGTGGCACACCCTTTCCCATTTCCTGACCCGCACTCTCTTACCCCCTTTTCTTCCCGTGTTCTTTTCCCTCTTCCTTTATTATGTTTTGTTCTCAGGACATCTCCCCTAATAAAAACTCATTTCTGGGCGGAAGTTGTAGTTAATTAGAGTAGTTTTTGCGTCCTGCGGCGCCAATGTCAAATGTCATTCCGCCGAGAGAAAAAATAGTCCATGACTGGTTCAGGGTTGCTAGTCCGTGGCAGCTTATTAGGGGGGTTTAATGAGAAACCGGTTGTGGAACGGAGAGCAAGCAATAATAATAATGCTAATAACCAGCATACAGACTCAGAGGTAGAGAGGGGGGAATATGGCTGGTAAGTTGGTTCGAGCATGACTAATAGAGTTGATATGTGTTCTTGTTTGAATTATACATGGCATATAAACATATTTGAGTCATGAAAAATTATACTTAAAAAATAGTAGAAACTTTCGGTAGCCGCGTGTTATTGTATTCTCTAGTTGTAACTGGCCAACTTATGTTTTCGAGAATGATAAGGCAATAGAATAGAAAGAAATTTAAAGATTATTTCATGTTGATATGCGATTATTTGGGTATTATTATTTTATAGTTTTCACAAAAGTCTACACTTATTCTACTTTATATATTTTTTCGGTATTCAGACTGAAAAATTAAATGAAATGAAAGGAAGGTAATGAAAAAGTTGTAAGGTAGAAACAGCAAGTTACAAAGAAAATGAATAAAAGGGGAATAGGTGTTATAAGAATAGTAAATTTGAAAACAAACTATTATCTCATAAATCACACTAAATTAACTATGAGTTTCCGAAGTATTACATACACAAAACATGCCACCCCCCCCCCCCCCCCCCCTGTCCAAAAATCAGTTATCTAGATATGATTTCTTGTCATTTGGATCACTTCCAAATTATGGTGCCTTACCAGGCTGTACGTAACCGGGTCTTGTTATTCGTGTTGCAGTCGATAAGTGGCGATTTTTGTTGGCAAACCGCCACGATCTGGCATTCGGAGAGATTTCGTACGCACATGTTTACATACAATATTAGTTTGTGGTATAACCCTTAGAGCTTGTTCCGCGTTTATCCTATCAGCAACAACTAATACATTCATAGGGCATATGTTGGACATGTTGGGGATAGATCATTGTATACGTAAGAGCGGAATAGAAGAATGCACATGATACAGAAATGACAACCGGTGAATTATCACTCCCCCGTAAATGCACACGGCAAACGCGATGCGCAAAGAAAATAATTTGAACAAAACTAAGTACAGGAATCAAAACATCCAAAGGTTTTTTTCCTCCACAAATTTGAGATCGTTGCGGTTCGCCAACAAAGAAACGCCATGGTGGGACTTCATTTTATCTCGTGCGCAACGTACAGCCGAACGTATGTATTTCGTTACGTCTCAATTCGTGTACACATTACATTACATTATCAGGATTGTTCTTGCTTTGTTACTGTTAGTCAACCTTAGCTTCATGTTTTTGTGTGCCATTCATAAGTTATGTGGAACGAGTATTCATTTAATATGAATACATAACATGTATTCGTGTATACAATGTATTTTGATGACCTAAATCACTCCACAAAATCAAATAAAGAAAAATTAAAAAACGATGCGACTGCAGAAAACATATGAAAATTTAATTCAAATTCAGCGCCAACTATATCCTTTCCCCAAGCAACAAGTAAGGAGGAGAATTATTTGAAGCTGTATGTTTTAAATGTGTTATCGATGCAGAACCAGGGATAAGCACATTTGCTTGAGATTTCATATTTTTTTAATCTGAAAAAAGAAACTTTTCGGCGGTGGAGACGAGCGCGCTACCACCGCCTAGCAGCAGTGCCGATAAATTTTCATTCGCTTCCGAAAAACAACCCACCCTACCTGGAGTCATTTGCAATAACCGATCCGCTTTCATCATCGCACAATTTTAACAATGAGATGCATCACACACAATGTTACCAGTAACTCAGTTGTGTGTTCGTTCTAAATAAAGGCCCTGCGCCCCACCCTCATCACCCCAACCCAACCCTCCCCACCCCTGGTAGCCGAACAAAATGGTTGAGATTGTTAAGACACCTCGCGTGTCATTCGGGCAGCCCGCGTCAGCACATTTTGACCTTCAAGAAATCGAGTTAGCAGAAATCGGCGGGAAGAAAAACAGGGCCTGCACTCCTTCTTGCTCCTTCCCATTGCCCACCATATTACTCTCCTCAAGCAGAAATGGCGGCACAAAAACACCATAAAATTCGCACGATCGTCAATCGTTACTTCTTTATGTGATAGTGCACACGAAACGCGCAACGCGCAGTGCGCGCGTCGTCGTGCCGAATACATGAGAAGGAAAATGCGCAAGCACACTTTTAAGGCATAAGAAAGCTCCGTGACATTCGCAAATTACAACTTATCCAGCGTAGGCCTGTCCCCATTGGCAGGAGATATTCAAGATCAGTGCTCCTGCGGGGTCTCGTGGTATAGGGGCGATGGTGGTGGTGGTAAGAGGAGGGTGGTCTAGAGTTGAGGTTAAAGGGAGTGTTGTTGTTATGGGCCTAGTTATAAGATCATCAGATCCACACGCACACACAGTGAGTGATCACGTGATCACGAGTCTCGTTGTCGTTTGATTTTAGGATCACGTCACAAGGAATCGCTTCAAAAGTCCCGACACTGTACGAGAATGTGATCCACAATCGCGGCAAAAGCAGTTTTGCCGTGATGGTCGGTCCCACCATCTTTGATCTTACCCAGTAGCCTTTTCCTTTAACATTTCCTTTAACTGTTAACGTGTCAATTGTGCATGCATTATTTCACCCTCACTACACACAAATCCTATTGAACAGCATTTTGCCTGACACACAAAGGGTTAAGCGTAAAGACCATCGCAAACAACACGATCCGATCAGTCGGACGACTCTGCAATCACTGAATCGACCATTCGATCATTGGATTTGTACAAGTACGTGACGTCACATTTCCAGTCATAGGCACTTGCGACTGCAGAATCGTGGCAAAGTCGTCTCGTCTGCGGTGGCCTTAAACCTAACCTCCTCTCGAGACTCTCCTCATGAGAGCACAGCATCTCAGATCTTTGAGAGTCGCCCTGTGTACAAAAATAATAATAATGGATGGATGTCTTGGCAAGGGGAACGCTCCCTCGAGGACACCAAACACAATAATGGTGCATGTCACCTGTGATTAAGCGCTTCGGCGCGTGACGTGCATGCAATCGCAGGACCAAACGCTCGCCCCCAAATGCCAACAATTGCTAAATCTAATCAGACCCGAGGTTTTAGCCTTTTACTGACAACGTAATAGATCTACGCCGAGAAGTTTTTTTGATTTATCAATTTGATAGCGCCCTTGCCTCTGCAGATATCTCGCCATCTGTTGTCAGTCGATAATCTTTAATGGAAATTGATTTTGGGTTTTTGATTAAGGATGTGAAGGTTAGACCTAGGTGGGGAACGTTGACAAAGCCCTGGCTGAGAAAGTAAAGGGGGAAATCTGTGACGCAGATACCATACCTGGTAGGGTGACGAAAGGTCCGCCATCTTGGTTTCTGGTATGTAAGGTTGGTCCAGTGTAGAATTTGGTGAAAACTGATTAATTCCAGTACACGGATGCTGTAAATGGTATAGAGTCCTGTATAAACTCCGAGGTAGTCGGGTAGGAAGCAAGTTGTATAAATGGCGGGGCTTAGCATGTGCATCTCACTTTTGGGGTATTTTTATGCTTTCATTCTCGCTGCATGCATCCGTTTATGTTCGGACCTAGACTCGCAGCGTGCAGCGCGCGGGCCAGCGGAGAGCGGCCGACTGCGCCCGGCCGGGCTCCCGGCGTCAGCGCTCTAATTGCTGCAGGTAGCGCGGCAGTGAGCCCTGCTAGTCGGTCGCGCTTTTCTCACCCGAACCCCATGCGTCCCGGCCAGGTTTCTATCAATTCCTTGCTCCTTAATGGCGAAATGGTAGACGGGCCCCAGCCGCGAGTCTCAAGGTGCTTCAACGACAGCGAAAAAAAGCCTTGCGTCTTGCATCCCATCACTACACGCTCTCCCCATACGACCAGCAATTACGCGCACGAGCTAATTTTAGATAGAGATAAAAGCGTTTTAATTGCATGTAGACCGCTGCGACTATGACAGTTAAATGGACAAGAAGCGAAAGCGAAACGAAACAACTTTCGTATTCTCCGCTCCCTCATCACATTCAGGTCCTTGCATTAACGGATAGTTCAAGGATGGAAAAAGATGTCCACAAAATAACACAGAAAGTGCGTCACCATACTGTGATAATACAACCCAATTTGGCAGCAACTTGTGAATGCCCGCTGATGTTTCTCATGCAAAATGATAATGAAGAACATTAATATTTCTTGATGTACTGCTTTCATAGACGATATAGGCCTATGAATGATAATCAAAGATGATTTTCAGTTTGTATATATCTTTTTAGTCACGTCGCACCATTGCCGTCGTCTTCTTCTTGTTCTTCTTGTTCCTGTTCTTGTTCGACTTCTACTTCTTTTGCTTCTTCGACTTCTTCTCATTCTTCCTCTTCACATTCCTCTTCTTCTTCTTCTTCTTCTTCTTCTTCTTCTTCTTCTTCTTCTTCTTCTTCTTCTTCTTCTTCTTCTTCCTATTTTTCTTCTTCTTCTTCTTCTTCTTCTTCTTCTTCTTCTTCTTCTTCTTCTTCTTCATCATCATCTTCTCCTACTACTACTACTACTACTACTACTATTACTACTACTACTCTACTACTACTACTACTACTACTTCTACTACTACTATTACTACTACTACTACTACTACTACTACTACTACTACTACTACTACTATTTCTTCTTCTTCTCCTCCGTCTTTCCTTCTTCTTCCTCTTCGTCTTATTCCACTATTCCCTCCTTCTTTTTTCTTCGTCCCCTCCTCCTCCTCATGGGTTTTCCATTCCTTAGTCAAATTATCCTTCCCCCTTTCTATTTCTTTCACGGCCCGCCTCTTTATTCTCCATTTTCCTTCTCCTTTTTCTCGTTCTGCTCATCTCTGTTGACATTCCTTGTCTCTTTCTTCATGTCCACCTCCTCCTACCTTCTCTCCATCTTTCAACTCATCATGTTCCTCTTTTCTTCTTGTTTTCCTTTGATTTCACTTGTCCATCTCTATTAGAACCTCTCCTTTTAAGCTTGGACGATACCCCCTAACAAACTCACTTGTTTTTAATGCTGATGATCCTAACAATAATCTCTCAAAAAATCCATAAATTCTGGCTACAGTTTATATATGTGAATTCAAATGTGAATGATTGATTGTCATCAAATATAATTTCACTTTTAAAAATGTGATATCATTTTTGTAATATTAATAAGCGCTTTCATCATATAAAGAATTTGGAAATCAGCCGGCAGTGCCACATTGTTTTGTACTCATGCTTGAACGTACAAGGTTACTCAGCGTCCTTTTAGACAAAAGACTTTCCTGGAACGTTCATATCCGAAAATCATGAATGAAATATCAACAAGAAATGAACGTCAGAATAAAGCCTACAAAATGTAAGCGGATTAAATAAGATGTTATCGTATCTCTCACTTTATTGCGGTGTTTTAAAGAGCTTTAAAAGGCAGGCTTTACCGTTCGCTCAAACTGCCGTATTTTACCTATTGTAATATCGCTTGGGCAAACGCTTCGCAAATTACATTCCCCAAACCACGAACACTTTAAACACAAGCAGGACGAATAACATCCCGAGCCCCCTTCTCCTCGCGAGTTGACACGGACACACTTTTCCCCTTTAGATTAAGTGGAAGACTCTAAACATGACTTAACAAAGCTCGTTTATGTACAACTGCATGAACAACACTCTACCAATCCATTGGTGCAAAAATGTGCAATAATTATGTTTAACCAGAACTAACGAAATTCATTCTTATTGAGCACAAAATCTCAAAATAGCGAAAGACGTATACAAAACAAAATAATTCCCCGGAGTCCCAAACACACGACCCCCCCCCCCCTTTTTTTTTATGAATTAAAAAGTAAGAATAACAAGATTGTTAACTTGTCTCAACTGTGTGTGTTTTATTTTATTT
>OZ022590.1:4556254-4571254 GCA_963669155.1 Arbacia lixula | reverse complement strand
TTTTTATACAAATACATGTTAGCTTCTACTGATATGTGTTCACATTGTTAAGAAATAAACGACCTTTCCATGAAAATAATGGTCCCAATAATTAATTTTGTCTTAAGTTTTCTTCACCAAGCTAAGAAACGCCCCTAGAAATTCTCTAGATATTTATAAATACCTTGTGATGTCACTCATAAGCAATAAAAAACAACATAACAATACATGATATTATGCAACTCACTTAGCAAGCTACCAATTCATATACATTGTAATAGCAGGACAGAAATGTTTTTCCCTACCACCTCACAGCTTTTCTTTATTTCAGTGATTGGACATACCTATCATAGCATAATCTCATATTGTTGAAAAAATGTCATTTTATTGTGGAAATTAGCAGCTCACTAGGTAAGTTACATGATATTATGTATTGTTATGTTGATGTTTCCTACTTATGAGCGACAAGTGTCACACGGTACTCATGAATATTTGGAAGATTGTTAGAGGCATTTATTAGCTACGTGAACAAAACTTCACTAAAAATTGTTTAAAAATATGGGAAACATTATTTTCATGAAACGGTTACTAGTACAGGGCCGTCGCCAGGGGGGTTGCGGAGGGTGCGAACGCACCCCCCTTCAGAACCATAAAAAAAAAATCATGGGCGGAAAACCCGGGGGGACAAAAATTGTTAGAGAAACGTCATAACCCCCCCCCCACTGAGAGCATTTTCAGACACTGGGCGGGATTAAAAAAAAAAATGTTTTTGTGTTTTTGTGGGTTTTTTTTTCATAAAAAGCACCCCCCCCCCCCTAGAAAAAAGCTGGTGACGGCCCTGTAGTATTATTTTCTTAACGTGAGAACCCATATACATCAATAGAAACTAACATATATTTACGTAAGAGTGAATAGTGTGGCTTTTGCCATCTCATTGCAGTGCTACGTCGAGTCTCAACCGGTTTATTTTCAAAGTAATTTTCCCACCGAAGCCGTTGGGGCCGCGCGACTTCTCCCCTTCTGATTTTCTTTACTGCAACATTTTGAATTTCGAACGTAGATGGTGCTCTTTCAAAAGCAACTGTACGCTCTTTGATTTTTCACCTTTAGCTTCTGATGGGGTGAGATGGAATTTCCCCACCGTGATTTTAAAACGAATAAGGCGAAACGATTGTCTCGAATAACATATGATGTATCCATCAAACATGATAATAGAAGAAGAAAAACACCTTTTGCGAATCTATTCACTAGACTTATATATTGTTTCAGTTAGCGTGGAATCGAGCTTTCAAAATAGTAAACAAACCACTTCCCTCGGACAATCTTCACTACAATAGGTCATGCTAAATCCTATTGTCACGCACACGTATGGACATACTATAGCTTGGGTGCCGCTTGTCACATCTTTCATGTAATTCATAAGCTAGTTATTTCTTTACAAGATGGTATCAAATTGATTGTACTTTCAAATAATTTTCTTGATAAGGGGTTAAAAAAAACAGATTTTCAATTTCTATAAAAAAACGTGTTGGTTCATATTTCCCAAATCCTTCTCGCTGAAATGTTTTGAAAAAAATGTCTATGTATTATGTCCTATATTGTGTGTGAAACACAGGTTACATTCAGCAAATATGAAACTATGATGCTTCAGCCATTGTTTAACACACGACCATCATCATGATAATGGTCATGCATGTGTGTATCGGATCTGAACGCCCGTAACTTCGAAAATTTGGTGCCATTGTAATCTTAGACTACTTTATACACATCCTTAAAGAAAATCGTATTCCTCCCCCTTTCTCTGTTATAAAAAGTTAAGCAGGCCCCTACCTCCCCCCCCCCCCCCCGCACCCTCCACGTACCCAAACTCCCCGCCTCCCCACCCCCTTCACTATACACCTAACCTGTACAACATCCATTCAAATACATGCTTAAGGAAATGGGAGGAAGACAAACTAAGCCAGAGTGCTTTACTTTACAATGTACTTCAGGGGGGGGGGGGGGGGGATGCTTTTCAAAAACATGTCCACCAAGCTATCTTCTTGTACATAATTCCTGCATAAAAAAAAAAAAAAAAAAAGACATACCGACCTACGCGCAGGATTACGTGCAACTTCCGTCGTACCGTCGTATTTTTAGGGAGTTCCCCCGAAACCTTGCAGGAGTCACGTGATACTTGCAATTGTATAATGTGACATCATGTCTTTTTCAAAAGAAGGACGACTTGCCAGCCGCGGGCGCCTATTTCTCCGCATTGGAGGGGTCTCTGGTCTTGTAGCCGTAGCATTTGGTGCTTATGGAGCTCATGGTGAGATGGTGATCTCTTACACAGTCATGTTTTGAGATTTATGAAGCGCTTTGTCGCTTGAAACACGGCACTATATATCTTAATCGTATCGGGTTGTTGAGCGGTAATCCACCCGAGTGCAGCGGCCTAGCACTAGCGCTCTGCTTGCTACTGCCCCACTGCGCTCTATCCGATACCGACATTGCTTCTATAGTATAGTGGCCTCAGTCCCATTGACATGGTGGAGATTGCTGTTGGCAAAACATAACATAGTGAGAAATCATTGTAATCTAGATGCTCTTTATTTTTAATTCTTTGCAGTTCTTGTTTTGTTTAATCCAGACCAGTCTTGCTTGTCTAGTCTTGCATGTCTTGCATCGTTCTCCTTCTTCTGCATGTGCAGTGCTTGGGTTTGCTCCATTGTAATTTAATAGTACATTAGGGTTCAAATAAAAAGATTGGTTTAATAAAGCTCAACCAATAGTGAGGACTCTACTTCCACAATGATTCAAACTTCAGTGTACTGGCTAGCTGGTTAAATCTTAGCCCAACAACCCCACGCCTTTGGCATGGAGTCCTATTGAACATCGCATCAACGTTTTGGTTTGGTATGCTGTTTGAGAGAAAAGCTGGGTAGAAATGAAATGGGCCTTGCATTTCAAATTTCTTGTCAAGGTTGCTTTCTGTGACAAAATCAGAGATTTAGATGGGGAAGCATATATTTTTGTCGGCTTCAAAACATTGCATCCGCTATCGATATTTAGGCACCCGAATACGATTTTGTACGCCTGTACGGGTCATCGCAGGGCTTGATATTGATGGCGGATGCTATGTTTTTAAGTGGTAGAGCTGGTTGAATCATGAAAAAGTCTGTTTATATCAGTTTCCAATTTCATGCATTTTATTGGCATGCACTTGGATGTACATCAGAATCAATTAATAAATGTTTGATAATCTCTCTTTTGTCTCATTCCCCCACCTTCTCCCTCCCTATGCCTCCTATTCTCTCTCTCTCTCTTTCACTCTCTCTCTCTCTCTCTCTCTCTCTCTCCATCTCTCCCACCTCTCTCACTCTCTCCGTGCCCCTCTCTCCTTCTCTCGATACATAGTTCTCAAGACGAGGACAGGGGTAGAACATGAGATTGTGGTAAGCATGTGCACCTGTATCTTTTTCTGAGTGGCTTTTTTTCTTTCTTTTGTTGTTGAATTACAAAACATTACTCGACGAGATAAATGTGCATGTCTAATAATTTTTAATGATATTGGCTTTAATGCACGTCTATGAAGATCAAGTGTCACACCAAATATTTGGATAATTGAAAACATACACATTCCCAAAGCAGGTATTAGGAAATATAGATTGTTGTGGTTCAAAATTTAATTGCTGTTATATTTTTATAATGAAATTATCCAGAAAATGTTAAAGTTTGCATTGATATTTATCTTGGAATGTATCACTTACGAGTGTAAGATTGATTATTGTTATTCCTAAGAAAATTTTGAACTTTCCATTGATGTTTATCATTGAATGTATCATTCAGAGGTGTAAAATCAATGTTCTTTCTTTAATCCCAATTAGCCCTTGTAAACTAGGTGGGTCTTGTATTTCTTTAGGAATGAAATCAATCTAGGAGTCAGTGGATCAAAGTGACTTGTAATGCGTGTTCAATTCTCTACCATTGTAGACGTTTGACTCGGCCAACAAGTATCACTTCATCCATACCCTGGCTCTGCTGGCTACGCCACTGACCCGGCGTCCTGTCGTTGTAAGTATTAGGGTCACACAAATCGTATGGATGGTGTTAGGGTTAAGCTGTAAAAAGCTGTGTTGTGCCCTTTTGAGTTGTGCAGTCATGGGTTTACGACGATCCATCAAAAACCTACCGGTACTTGAAATCTAGCAATCAATATAAATGATTCTGCTCAAAGTCAGTTCTCAGATCTATAATTGGGAGGGGAGTTCATGAAAGGGTACATAATTTTTTCCATTTTCTGTGGTTTTTACAAAATTTATTTTTTCTTGACCTGCTAAAGGGCTACCCAATCAAATGGAAATTCATTAGATGGTTGACTACATTCATACCCATTATCATGCAGATACAAGAACAGCTATTCAGCTCTGATATGATAGTGAAAGAACGTTCCACCTTGTGCACCTGCTTCTATTGTTGTTATGAGCATGCTGTAAAATATCTTTACATCCATCACCCATCACTGCTTCCAGAACAAATCCCAGTCTGCATTCTTGTAGTATGTGATTCAGTGGATTATCCGACCATGGTGTAACTACATACTGGCTTATTGGATTGGACTTTCTCTTGCACTGAAAGAGTTGATTAATCACTATTATATTTCTATCCATGCCTCGTCAGGTTGGGTCTTTGATGACGGCGGGCATGGTGGGGTTCTGTGGGACGGGCTACTACTACGCCATGACCAGCGACGCCACGCCCATCAAACTCATGCCCATTGGTGGACTGCTCCTCATGGCCGGCTGGATCGCCATGGCGATATGAATGATGTCACAGACATCTGGTATGGTATTCTGAAGGCAACTGAAGTCCAAAGCTGTGTTAGCTAAGTCAATTATCAAAAACGGCTAAAGTCAAATACTGCATCAAAAGGCCACTTCGTAATTGCAATTTGCACATGAGCAGATTATTGCTGGTAGAAAATGACCTCAGGTCAATTTCATTGATCACAAAGTAAAATGGGAATTCATTAGATAGTCAACCACATTTCAATTTATTATCATGCAAAAATGGCAACAGCTATTCAGCTCTGAGAAGATAGTGAAAGAACATTCCACCGTGTGCATCTGCTTCTATTGTTGTCCTGGGCACACTGTGAAATGTATGCACAGTACAGCTTCAAGAAAAAATCCCAGTCAGCAGTCTAGTAGTATTTATTCAGTGGATTGTGTGACCATGGTGTAATTACGAACTAGTCTATAAGGCAATCACAGCTATGGATCATTTAAGTAAAAACTTCAGAATACCACCCCTGGCCCATCCCTGAAATGGACCAAGTGTAGCCTGGCCTCAAGCCTCTTCTACATTTATACTACAGACAAACACAATTATTCATTTGGATCTAATACTGATAAGGATAATTTCCCTCTACTCCAGATCGTATGGGCAAGCTTAAGAAGAAGTAGAGAGTGGTTATTCTATTTGGGCCAGACCTTGTTATTGCAGGGAAACCAGGCTATGACAATGGATGTGTGGACCGCAGACTTCCTCGTCCACATTGCACTTTCTATCATGCCTTTCATTGAATTATATTCTGATTAAATGCAGGGAAAATATACTGTCTACTAGTAAATAGCTTTAAGAGTCGGTGCACTACAGATCGTTATGATTTCCAAGTACATTTACAGCATCAACATGTTCAAAAGATGTAACTACATGTACTGAATTAGCAACAGGATGTGCACATTCAGTGGTTACTTTATGTATTCTATACAACTTGCTACAATGCAGGCTTACTGCCTATTGAAAGTGCATATCCTGTTTGTGTATAGCGGTACTGTATAGCTCTTAAATATACTGGTCCTGGGAATGCTGATGATGCAATGGCGAGGTATTTTAAAAGTGTAAATGTCATGTATTCCGAAATATGATGATTCTTACATGTATTTAATAAGCCAGTTCGTAGTTTCGATGACTTTGGGTCAATGGAATTACACACAGAATGAAATGGAAATTCTTTAGATAGTTGACCACATTTTAACTTATTATCATGCAGATATGGCAACAGCTATTCAGCTCTGAGAATGTTGTGAAAGAACATTCTGATATGTGCACCTGCTTCTATTGTTCTTGTACGTACACTGTGAAATGTCTTTATATCCATCATCCAACACAGTGTCATGAATAAATCCCAGTCTGCACTCAAGTAAAACCATGGTGTAACTACAAACTGGTCTATTGCCCAATCAGTAAAGAAATTACACATTTCACATGTCTTCTTTAGTTTCATTTCCAAGCCTTGAAACCTGTGCCACTGCATGACAGTTAACCCTAATACTCCCTGGGTATTTCAAAGCTTGTTATTACCGGGGGGGGGGGGGGGGGGGGGGGGGGGGGGGGGCATTATGGCCCCCCCCTGAGATCTCCGCCATGGGTCGCCCGATTGCCTCAAAATTTTGCACAAGGGTAAAGAATTATGTAATCTACAAAGTTGTATAGCGTAATTTACAAAAGTCCTTTTATTCTTTTTTTAACTAATTAATTTATGCTAATTTATGCGAGAAATCATAGATTTTGGTATTTCTCACTAAATAAAGCCTCAGGAATAGCAATTTTTGGTACAAATGTCTTTCATAACTCCCTCATCAATTCTTGAAAGAAAAAGATAGGTTGCGGTAATTATTTCTTATGTATTTTATTGTTTTTCGTCAAGCGTTTTTTTGCTATTTGACAAAATTATAACAACATTTCATTTTATATTGCTCAAAAATATTTGAAACAATGATAACACTTATTAGAAAAGTATAAACATCAATTGGAAAAGCTGATTTTATCCATAGGATTATACACAGTCATATAGAGAAATAGCGAAATTTCAGTGACATGTGTTCGGTAAACGTAATCTGACACCCGCACGGTAGGTCCGATCGCCATAAATTTGGTATCAAAATGTGCGGGAAGGATCAGAGAAAAAAGTCAAGAAATTTCGTTTCGAAATATTGAGGCGTTAGGAAGTACCGACAAAACTTCGACAGGGGGGGGCCATAATGGCCCCCCCCCCCCCCCCCCCCCGGGAGTATTAGGGTTAATGATAATGTATTACAAATTCACAAAAATTATCTAATTGTTAACAGCTTTAATGTTATCAAGTTACTTGAGATTGTGATATTAAAAAAATGTTTTAGTCAAATGATGTGCAGGCACTCAACCTCAGAAAATCATATATTTAAGGGCTAAACGGGATGCAACACTGCACTGAAGGAAAATATAGATAAGAAAGTATAGAGTACTGAAGTGTGACATCATTGGAGCATTATTGACAAGACAACTGGTTCTAAACTATGCAGGTAGAGCAAGGAGCTGTGATCACAGCAGGACTCTACTTGGGAGTGCCCGACACTGGCCCGCTAGACAATATCGGACCAGTAAAGTGATTTTGTTTAGAACCAGTTGTCTTGACAACATGCTTGTATGATGACATGACTTTGGTACTCTATATAGTCCTGTTCATATTTTTGATACATTGAATTAGTGCAATCTTTGAGCCATGTTAGTAGAGTAGTAGAATAATGTGCTCCTTACTGGCAATGCTCTTCTTCGTACTGTGATTTCATTTTTTAAAAGCACTAAAGGCAGGGTATTTGATGTTCGAAAAATGATCTCAGGATGTAAGATAAAATCTTTTGGTATTCTGACAAGCTACTCTAGAATGAGAGATAAATTTTGTATGCAAATAAGCTGGACATTAAATGTTTGTATGAATGAGCCTGAAAGGTAATGTTCAATGTTATGTAAATAAGTTGAGTTAGAAATAGATGGGTAAAGAGATCAAAGTACTGTATAGCATGCAGGTTTATCTTTAGATATGTGTGCTTAGGTTCAAACTCTTCCACTGCGTCAAATGCAAAATTATTGACGCATTCAACATTTTGTGAGACAAGGGCATAAAATGTTAGTGCTAGTGCAGTGAAGTCAGACTTGTTGGTGTTAGTGAACACAAGAGTGAATCAATGACTTCTATCACTGGCTGCTTATGAGAAAGATACATATTCAAAACTGGTTAGATCCTGTCTTCTATTCTTGCTTCATTAAGGCATGGATCATATATTTTATATATCATGTCTTGTATTTGATACTGCAGGCTATTTGACCAATGTGTGTGAAGAGTGTATTTTCTTAATAGCTTACAATGTACTTTATATGAGCCATGAATTACTGAATAAAGATATCCTTTATCTTGCAAAGGAAATCAATGTGGAAGTGAAATGTTACTGTGAAGAAAATAGTCATAAATTTGAGTGAGAAAATGAGAGAGAGAGAGAGAGAGAGAGAGAGAGAGAGAGAGAGAGAGAGAGGGGGGGGGGGGGGTAGGGGGATGAGAGAGAGGGGTAGGGGGAGAGAGCTAGAGAGGAAGAGAGAGATAAGGGAGAGAGGGGAATGTTACTGTGAAGAAAATAGTCATAAATTTGAGTGAGAAAATGAGAGAGAGGCCGAGATGATGGGAGATAGAAGGGGGAGGGTGTGTTTGTATGTGTGTGTGTGGTAGAAGAAGACATGACTGAGGGGCAGATTCAATTATTACGTCCACCGGTCCTATCTTACCACACATCAATTATACAAATTACCAGTTATACGTTCCCCAACCCACACTTATATTCACGACGTGTACCACCATCCCTCACCTATGATCCATAATTTTGCATGAGGTAACTTTGCCCTGCTATTGCCTAACCCGGAAGTACACGTGTACTAAGCGACCAAAACAATTCTAAACGACCTGCTCTCCTGTATGCGCTTCATTTCGATTGGCAGCAGCCGACGCTTGACATCAATTTGTGTACTCGCATTTGGCTATAGTGTGACATTCTTTACACAAAAAGTAATTTTATATCTTAAGTATCCAGCTTCAGATATTCTACAGGTTTTCTTTTTAGAAACTGTACTGTAATTTCTAGATTCCTTGATTTCATTTTAAACAGCAGACTCGCGCGAAGTGCTTGGCCCTTGTCAGTTAGTCAAGCCAAGACACGGGCCTACGGTCACGGCGGGCTAGTTGAATTAACTCCTCGTAGTACTGACGAGGGCCGTGGCAGCTGGACTGATTCGACTTGCATCAGCCTTGCTTCAGGATTCGTTTGAGCTTTACATTTATTGTTGTAAGTGCACCAAGAAGAGAAAGTTTTTTTTTTTGTTCTTGTACTGGTTTCTTCCACCTAAATCAATTTGTGTTTTCAAGCTAATACTAGTAGGCCCTAGTAGATTAGTAATAATATAAATAATTTTCATGTAGATTGAAAAACTCTGTGTTAATTTTAGACTTTAGACGTTGGATATGGATTAGTCTACATGAAATTGAAATTACCGCACTTGCTAGGAGTAGTAATACAAATGATATAGGTGGTGTCCACAAATACAATTTTGTTTAAAGACAGCCCGTCCCTTTTTCAGATCACCACAAAACCATTGAAACATCGGCAAAACACATAGAGAAGTGTTAGCAAGCTGTATATTCATTATTTGAAACTGATACGTAGTGTAAAATCTAAATAATGCACGTAAACAACGTCTGATTAATAGTCTTTACCTCAGGCTCTTAGCAGTTTGTGTTGAAATATCTGCTTTATTGATTAATCTGTTTATTAAATTATAAAACACATTATGAAAAAAAAAAAAATGTTCTATAGAAGGAATCATCTCCAAAGTTTGGTAATTACATGTACTCATAAAATTAGGATTTCACACATGCATAATAACCACATAGATACTGTAACGAAGACTAATACTTTTTTCGTAGTTCGAAAAAAGTCGGTTTGAATTTTAACGGCTGAAATTTTTTACATATACAGAAAGCTTCAACATGCTATATTCTTAGAAATGGTCTTGAATCACACTTTCTTCAATTTGCGATCGTGATAGATTATTTCAAATTTTAAGCTTGTTAAAGGGACGGACAATCTTTAAAGAGTCATCAACCTGTCCAAAAATGTCATTTCGATTAAAGAATGCCCCGAATGAGACGGTAATTCCTGTCTAGGGTATCAAGTGAACTTCATCTACCTTTTACATTCAACAGAATCTAATCATGTGCATTATCTGCACTCCATCTCTTCTTCACACCATTCTATACCCTTTTCACATGCACACATCCTACACAAGGACTAATTTTGTTCCCTAAAGTTAAACGGTAGTGTATTCCTTTTGCAGATCGACATTAATAAATCCTGTAAAATCCTGCATTAACGAGACGAATGTGAGATATAACATCGCTCATGTAGAGTGGAAAAAGTTATGAATGAGATACATACTTGAAATGCTTGTGAGCCTCTTAGGCTCAGCTTCTCTTCCAACTCCACGCCTCGATTGATGTGCATGTATGACAAATTTAGAAAAAAATACTGTATAGTGGTACGTTTCTTACAGGCTTGTTTCACTGACGTAGCGCCATGTTCCAGCCGAGGAGAAGGGGGCATCGAAGGGAGGGGTTGGGTCTTCTCCTTCTACTCCATCAGCTCTACCGTCTGGGTTTTGACAGAATTCCTCCTGTTACCCTGGCAACCGTGGCGGCCAATGTGCTCATCTATCTACGAGTGCTCAACCCTTACATTAAGGTCTGTACTATTGTCTTCATTTAATTATTGTAAAGACTCAGTCCCATTGGCAATACGTTGTGATATAATTGACATGGGACTATCAATGGTTTGTACGGAGAGGGTTAAGGCATTTTTTTTTATTTTATTGAGAAATGAAGGAAACGTTTGGATAGAGGATGAAAGTCATCCCATAATGGACAGCACAGTGACATTATCTAACATACAGATATGTTACTTTCATAGATATCGATCTGCAAAACTACAGCTTAAATAATACCTCCCGGGTCTATATATTTAAAATTATGAAAAATGGACCAAACTGCACTTAATCTCCATTTTATTTGATCCAATTTGCCATGAGACTTGAATAATTAGGTTGCTGGTGATTATGAAAATAATTGTTGCATACATCAATAACAGAAAACAAAGTGTAGACTAGTGCAAAACTGCTTGAAATTCCCATCTCCTTACAAAGTCTTCCCTATTTTTTTTTAATGCTAACAAAACAAAGATATAATGATATTGTCAACATTATATGCTTTTAATCGAGACAGACTGTCATCAGGTCGCCACAAATTGGCAACATCTGCGTAAGCTCCGCCCACGTCTGGTACCAAGGCGACTGGCCCCGCCTCTTCCTTGCGGCCTGGTTTCACCTGGACGAGTGGCACCTGTACTACAACATGGTGTCATTCGTGTGGAAGGGGATAACTCTGGAGAGGAAGTTTGGCACGCCTTACTTTGCCTACCTCATCCTGGTGTTTGTGGGACTGACCAACGCCCTGCTAGTGGGTCTGAACGTAGGGATCGCGGAGCTCCTAGAAGACAGCTCCTACATCAAGTCCTGTGCTGCAGGCTTTTCAGGTAGATTCCTCACATTTCCTTTAAAATAATCACCACTATGATCCTATGGGGAATTAAACCCTGATAATGCCCTACTTGGCCGACCTCATCCTGGTCTTTTAAGAACTGATTAATGCCCTGTTGGTGGGTTTGGTGAGGCTCCTAGAGAATAGCTCCTACATCAAGTTCTACGCTGTTGGTTTTTCAGGTAAAGTCCTCACTTTCCCTTTGTAATCATCACCACTACGACCCTTTACCTGAAGGGAATTAAACACTCATAATGCCCTACTTGGCCGACCTCATCCCGGGTGCTGTTGCATAAAATTTACCATTGATGGTAGCTTTGCTTCCGATGGTAATTTCTATGGAAACCTTAAATTTAGTTGGCTGTCGAGTGGTGAATTACGGAAGTTAACATTAATGGTAAGTTTTATGCAACGGGGCCCTGGTCTTTGAAGGACTGACCAATGCCCTGCTGGTTGGCTTGGCAGAGCTCCTTGAGGATAGCTCCTACCTCAAGTCCTGCGCTGCGGGCTTCTCAGGTAAAGAACTCACGTCTACTACATCAATAGTCAAAGGTGGTCTTGTGTTGAAGCTAAGGGCAGGTAGTACTAAAGCCTATCAAAAATGCGCTCAATGGAGCAAATTCTGCAATTACCATGGGTACCTTTTTGTTCGATATGTGTCACTTGTGTTTCAGCAAAATATTTTTTTCCTCCATACCTAGAGAGAAATAAGAACCTTGAATGATCCTTTTATCCAATAACTGGGATAATACTACTAGGCCATCATGACGAGCAGTGGTCTCATAGTTTCGGCAATATAACCATATTATATCTTTGATCCTTTAATTTCAGACCCCCTTTTTCTGAAATAAATTTGATCCTTGTCCCCACTCTACACAGGCGTCATCTTTGCACTGAAGGTACTCACCACATACTACACACCGGTACACACCCAGAGAATCATGGGAATGTTTAGCGTACCGTCGCGCTGGGCATGTTGGGTAGAGCTGGTCTTGATACAGGTGATGGTGCCGAGGGCCTCTTTTACGGGGCACCTGGCAGGGATCTTGGTGGGCCTGGCCTACGTGAAGGGCCCCCTGAAGGTGCTGATGGATGCCATGTGGAGTCTCGTCATGTCGGGTTAGTGTGAACAGGAACAAAAGAGAGAAAAAATGATTATAAAAATAAAATGATACGGGGCTCATTTTCAAGCCATCACAAAATTAAACACACATTGAACAATGCTTTATGTTAAACCCTGTGAGCAAACTAGTTTTCCCAAGGAAGTTCATATTCATAGGGAATTTTATTTGCATTTCAGGGGCTAAATTGTACTGGTCAGTGTCTTTCTGTACTATCCATGAACCAATTGGTCAGTTGGTCATAGACTTGTCCCAAAGAAGGGGTACCTAAAACAAGGAATTAAAGTTCAAAGGTCAATAATGTTAAAATTATTTGATTGTAGGAATTAAATAAAACATGCCTTTTGATTACCTCTTTTTTTATTAGGCATAGAGTTCATTCATTGAAATGAGTTTTGAAGGTTCCTTTTGAGGTGAATGTAATGTCTAAGTAATTATTGGGCTTAATCATTATGATACATACTGTTTTAAAATCAGTTTCTTATGGTCTGGGGTCAGTGAGGTTGTTGTGTATTTAAAATCAGACTTTTGGTATCACATAGTAGATACCGATTAAAGTTGTAAATATGGAGAGCAACAGCAATACAAAGATGATATCACTATGTCTTTGTTTTGTTCCAGGTTTCACAGGTGGCGCAAGGCAGCAAGGTAGATTCCAGCCGCGAGCAGATACCACTGGTTTCCAACCACGAGAGAACAATCAACCCACCAATCGCTCGAACTTCGCTGGCCGCGGCTTCGCAACGGGGTCAGGCTCTGGCACTGCGTATGCAAGACCAGCGAGGCCTAGCTCTAGTGCAACTTATCCCTCCGCCCCACCCCATTATCCTGGCTCGGGGTCTGGTATGGGCGGGGCTGGGATCGGCGGAGGAGGGCCTACATTGCCCAATTACAGCGCTGATGATTTTACTGGTGGATTGAACGAGGAGGAGCAGATGAGAAGAGCAATGGCTGCAAGCATGACTAGTAAGTCGTTTTGTTATTTTTGTTTGCTTTTGTTGTGAATTCATAATTTGTAAGTTTCAGAAAGCACACATCAAATGGCAGAAAGCATGAGCACAAGTTCTCTCATCTTTCTTTGTGTCTATTGTAAATGCATTTATACTTTCTCAGAATTAGAAGTTAGTACATCATAAAATCGCAAAGTTTGATGGGATATTGCCTAGTGCAAAAAGATGATTGTTTCTCTTCCTAGTAGCATCGCATAAAGACTCGCTTCCACAAAATTGATCTTTATTTTGCAAATGTATGCTCTCAAAATTATATCAAACTAGATGATTATTTGAAATCTATCATGTTCTTTTCTTACAGAAAAATATTCTTTTTTTTTTTGCAAAGTGTAGTTAATTTAAAGTAACCATTTATAAATGCATTTTTTGTTTTGTATCATATTTACTTCCTTTTGTTGCCTCCAGATTCAGCCTCCTCCAGCTATCACCATAGCGACAGTGCCATGCCCTCTGCTCCGCCCTACACAGAGGAGGAGGGTGATGCACCGCGCCTGTACCCAGACCTGTCGCGGGATGCCCCGCACCCTCCGTATCCTCAAAACGGTGGTCACGCGTCAGCAGAAGATCTGAGAAGAAGGAGATTAGCTCGTCTCGATCGATGATTAAATTTTGACGTGCAACTTGCGGATTGTTTCGCCATCAACACACACAAATCCTATAAAGCAGCATTTTGTCTGGCACCGAAAGAGGTTAATAACAACTGAAATCTCTAAATGATCAGCATCATCATCAAACCTACAGAGCATTGTTCACGTGCCACTGGCTGATTCTTTTACCATCAACACACACAAATCCCATAGAGCAACATTTTGTCTGTCACCGAAAGGATTAAGAACAACTGAAATCTCTAAATGATCAACATCATCATCAAACCTACAGAGTGCTGTTCACAGTAAGGGTTAGAAGTGGTATTAGACTATTGGGCGCATAATCAATGGAGAGCCATTCTGCCGTGACCAGAAGTCTATTTCTTGTTTGATCTCAGGATTTCTGGATAGAATTGTTGAAATTACTGGTGAGAGAAATCCGGACTCCGTGATGAAGGCTGAATTGTTTTGGCATGACCATGGGTCCATTTCTTGTTCGATCTCGGGATTTGTGGATAGAATTGTTGAAATTACTGGCAAAATCCGGACTCTGTGAAGAAGGCTGCGTTGTTCTGCTATGATTACGGTCCGTAATCTTACCCCTTACCTGTAACGCATTGTATACAAGGACCTGCTAAATTTTCTGTTCTACCTTTTGACTCCTGGGCTCCGTTACATAGAAGTTACCATTAATGGTAACCATGTCATCAATGGTAACTACCATGGTAACACCGCTCGACAGCCAATCAAATTGAAGGTTTCCATAGAAGTTGCCACTGATAGCAAAGTTACTATTAATGGTAAGTTTTATGCAACAGGGCCCTGGGGTGGTATTCTGAAATTTGTCTGATTTGTTGTTGTACTGG